>JAZGTJ010002974.1:0-38483 GCA_036877575.1 Botia almorhae
AGAGCCATTATTCAATAAATGATCTTGTGTTTCATTTTGAATGACTGAAGCAGAGGTTAGGCCAGCCCTGAATCAATAAGCATCAACCTAAACCTTCCAGGCTGGTTAGAAGAATCCAAACCAATTTGCCTCATTCACAGACTATACGGTTAATATATAGACATCTTAACTGCTGTTTTATACCATTCAACATTTTAGTTCCTCAACGTGACTAACATCAGGGCGTGAATGCACCTCTCAACATTTTATGGGAAAGGTTGTGAGAAACAGTATGAAGCATACAAAACTTTGTGCTTTAAAAGGTCAAAGGCGGATGAGGTTAAAGTTAAAAAAGTTTAACCTCTGAGGGTTGCCGGAGTTGCTTGCAGAGGTAACACTGTTGGTTAACACTGTTGGACCTTTATTCCTCTAATGGCTTCTTTTAGCCAGAGCAATGCTGTAAAAACACAAGTTGTATGTAATAAACCAAACCATGTATTGACTCAGAACTCATTTTCTTTTGAGAAAATAAATTGTGATGAAAAGATGCAAACGTGAAGATTAAAACTGTCATTGTAATATGAAGACAACATCTCATCTATTCACAGTTCTGACACATCAAAAAGACCAACCCAAGCAAAATAAGTCGAACAATATATTTCATCGCCCGAGTACTTCAAATATAGATGCATCTGGCGGCAAGACAACGCCTCAAAGAATCTTTCTCCAGCTCCAGACAAAAGACTAATGGGTTGTCGCTAAACAAAGGGCCGCTTTGGTTTACAAGTCCATCTGTGGCTTTCTGTCTGTCATCTGTGGATGAACTTCAAACGTAGTTCCTTTATAAGGAAACAATGGCCCAGTGTGGAAAGGCTGCAATAGATCTGTAGCAGCTAGCAAGTCACCAGCAGATGCTGTGACCACTACAGTCTCCGCTGACTGAAGAGCTGTTCTCTGTGTCAAGCTGTCAGATCCAGATCTATTCACAGTTCCTCATCACAGTGCACTTGACACTAGGACTCTACAGTTAGTATGCTAAAACTGAGTTGCTATTGCGACCTGAGAACTAAACAATTCTTAGCCCTGGACATATCCAAGTCCAAGAGGAACCCAAGTGCTCTTAACATAAAATACTTAACACAATTACGTAACATGGCATGCCCCAGTACACTTCAGGCTCAAAAATATTACATCAGATGGGTCATATCTACAGTCAACCACCACTTGTCCAAAATCTTTACATTGTTGCGCTTTAAAACACTAACACAATGGTCATAGACATGCAGATAAACATTTTTCCGATTTGCACAGTTTTTGAGCATTTTAAAATGCCACAACAGATCTAATTATACAGGGCTTTCTTAAAAACAATGAATCGTTTGGTCGATCAGGCAGCCTAACAATTATGCAAATAACAAATAATTTAAAAATTGGTTTCTGCACATCCGTACTCTTAACACTCTGCTAAACACATTTCTGAGCTAAAGACCATGATCCCTTTCATAAACTCAAAATGATCAAAGAAATCATTTACTCCAGACTTCCACAGCTTGGGTGATATAAAATGTATAAGATGCCTTTATTCTGCATCTGCATGAAAGCATGAGGCACATCCTTCACATCTCTCCTGCAGTCTTCACATATTCTGCGACTGCACTTCACTGCTCCATACATGCATAATGCCTGTGAAAATCAGTGCGCTAAACCTCTGGGGTTTGTTGTAAACTAGAGCTCTCTATAATTCAGAACAATTGTACACATGGAAATCTACAGTGGCCTAATATTCTCAAAAATGTGTTTACTACAATAAGTGCTGAACTTTCTAATGAGTTTATTTTTATAAATTAGTATTGTACAGGCAAAGCAATTTTAGTATAGCATATCTGCGGAGCTAAAATAGTTTGTTTATGGTAATAGCTTTTAGGAGTGACAGTTAATGAACAGTGATAAACCGTGAAAAGACTATTCTTAAGTAACTAATTTTCTTACTGCAAATACTTTCTGATGCCACCATATAGAAGCTAAACAAAGTTTAAACATGAAATCTCTTAAAATACTAGAGATATAATATTATCAGGCTTGAACACTTGTGACAGAGGCTTAAAATAAAAAAAACAAAGGTCTTGTGTTTTCAGGTTGGCTGATAATAACACCCACACAAAAGCCATTCAATGGTCTAATAACATCCTGCCACTGCTGACCTGAACCCAGGGAGACCTAAACAATGAGGACTATTCGTGCTTCATGGCAGGACTCAAGGGTTTATTGTATTTCTGCGGTAGACTACATTTAACTGATGTTCCAGCAGGCACATAAAGAGACAGATTTGTAGATACATCCTTATCTGTGGGTAGCAAGTTGACTAGGAATATAAAAGTACTCTCTTTATTTGTACCACCATCTCTGATCATTGTGTGCACTCCTGTGTGTTTACATGAAATAAAAGAACTGCTGAATCAGAGGCTGGGCGGCAACTAAAAATATTCTGTGAGGCAGAAGGTGTGTGCAAGAATACAGATGCATACAAAATAGGAAGGGCCTAATCCAGCGTTTTTGTTTTTTAAAGTACGAGCATATTGAGAATGATGCTTTACAATTACGCATTTGACAGACACTTTTATCTACAGAAACATTTGATCTGTTTGTGTTGTTCCCTGTGTTTACTGTTACCAAGTTCACAAAGTGAAAAAAGTACTTAAAAATAACAAAAACATAACTATTTCTAGGCTCACTAAATGCAAATACCAACCAGCAAACCAAGCAAAATTAATTTCTATTGAACACAAGCAATTCAGTAGACAAACTTTAACAGCCCTGTGAAATCAAGGTCTAAATGCGTAGGTTTGCGGTCATCTTTGCCAATAATATTACAGCAAAAATGCCTGACAATTGTGTCTGTCAAAATAAAGTGAGGCTGAATTGGTGGGGTGGTGGGACACAATCTTGTAAGTTTTGTGACAGTGGAAGTCCACAAAAAAAATCCAGCCCTAATCATTGCTGTGCACAGAGGCACCTGCAAAAAAATGTATGCCAAACTATAGCAGACAGAAGCAGGCCTTAACACATGACAACAAATAATAAATCAATCCAAACACCAGCAGATGTTAACTGGTATTAAACATTGAGGTCTCGCAGGTAGTGAAAACATTGGCGCATGCAGATGTGCCAAACGTTCAATCTATAAAAACACCATCAGTTAAAAACAGCCATCAAAAGCGTAAGACACATCTGTAAGTAGCACCTGGAGCTTTTGTGTGTGTGATGCTGTCTGGTCTGAGCAACCCAGGTAATCGGCACGTCTCTGGAAAAGCTTGGGCACACCTGGCTCAACAACAGGAGTTGTTACCATAGCAACCAGCAGCCTGTATTAATGACCCTCCGGGTGGACTTCACGTTGTGCAACTGTTTTAGGCGAGATCAGGAAGACACTATTCTAAACATAGTCCCCCATTTCCTTTAATAGCTTCCACTATCCATCTATCACAATTATTTTGTCCTCTCTCTCTCTCTCTCTCTCTCTCTGCTTTGATCTTCAGCACCGCAGTGTGTTAACAGAGATGGACCAGTAGCCTGGGATGAGTTTGAGAGAGCTTTAAGCTATTTAACAGAACTGCCACTGCCAGTGCCAGTGCTGGTAGTAATGCAGAAAAGAAATCTAGCATTTGTGTTGTAAAGCACTTAACATTTAATGAAAAAATGTCTTCTTCTGCCATATATTCAAATACAGGACAAATGTTGTAAAGGCAAGTGTTAATCTTAACTCCACCACCAGAAGGAATCCTCATTGTTGATGAGATAAGGAACAGGAGGACGGTAGGAGACACACCTCACTGCCATCCCCTCATTGTGCTGCCAGTGTGAAAGAAGTGACTGGACTTGCACAAGCATGCAGGCAGCATATGTGCCTTGCTTCTGCTTTAATTAGTGATTAGGGAAATTGTCACTTGGCAACTTTCACGAGTAAGCTCACCGCACGGGCTCTCCACCCCAGCAACCAGCTTTAGCGTACAAACTACTCCATAATTTTGATATTTATAGAGGCAGTGCTTTAATTAGTGTACTCCCAACATGCTACGCTTTAGCTGTTTACATGGTAAAACCCTTTCTGTTAGACTGAATGTTTAAATTAATATTTTAATTCACAGTTGTTACCAGCACACGTTCAGATGGACATTTTTACGCATTGTATCACATCTCATGGTCTGGTGCATAAATGCATGGTTTTACACATTCTGCAATAAGCACTTTTAAGTTCCTATTTAAGTTACATTTTTTAATAGACCTATGAGATTTTTTGTACAGTCAACAGCTATGGCTGATGGTGACATTACCCACTGCGGCCTTCAGCAGTCTCATTCTTCATACATCTATGCCCGGGATCTGATCAAGTCATTTATAGCAGGCGTGAGACGCTCTGCAGGGACATGAACATGAGCTGAGGGGATCTGCTGGAAGTGATGGAGAAAGGTGAGAACATTCACACATGCTGCACTTCTCTGATGGTTTCAGATGACATGGAGAAGGCTGTAAGAAAACCACACTTGAGGTGACTGCAAGGTGTTTGGATTCACTTTCTCAACTGGAGGGGAAAGATAAAGATATTTCCCTAATGTGATAAAGCAGTTATACTCACCAAATAGAAGCTAAAAATGAAATTAAATGAAAATCAAAACACAGCTGCAAAATTAACACTAATATTTCTTAGCTTAACCCTTTCATGCGCGAGTTATTTTGCAATGAATCACATTACAGTTACCAAGGAGATGCTTGTTGTATATGTATATTTCATACAAAATATTTATAAAACTTTTACATGCATTGTTAAATGAAAGATTTCCCAATTGTTAAATATGTGCAAACTTTTATAATGTTTATGTTAGATGATTGGTAAGTTATCACAGGCACCGCGATTTGTCTGGGAGACAGACCCTGCTGGATTTAAAACATGCTCATCCACTTCTTTTAAAAAACATAAAGGTGTCTGGCAAACGAAGAGAAGAATAGAGTAAACTTTATAATTACCTACACAATCGATTGACAGGAATAAAACATAACCGCACGTTGTTTGAAAGGTATGTTTTGCCTTATGTATGTATGATTGTGCAATGAAATATGAAATGTAAGAAATAAAATAACATAACATTTTGTTTATAAGATGGTTTTGCCTCCGTTTCATAAAAAGTATAGGCTATATATAGAAGATGATGTATATGAAGCACTATACAAATAAATGTGAGTTAAAATTTAACTTATATATGTTTATTTCTGGTATTTGTGTTTCTATTTATCTGTATTTATCTGTGATCATGCATAATTTCAAATGTAAGAAACAAATAAAACATAACATGACTGAAAACGCTAATAAGCCTGAGAGATTCGCTCTCTTGTTGACCGCCATTACTGGTTTGAACACAGTTTGAATTTAGCAGGTGATCACGTGACCACTAAACGTTCTAATCACACCGGTGTGATCGCACGTGTCAAAGGGTTAATAGCCTTTAGCTCTGCATATGAATTTGTGTCTGAAGTAAAAGAAAAACTGCAAGTATCTGCTCAGTATAGACCTTGATTTCTAAGAGTTTAATTTTTAAAGGCAGAATATACAGGAAGGTAGCCTTGCGAACTATATTTTCACCAACAAACCAGAACAACCATGTAAGACTTACTGAGGATTAAATTTACAGACGCCAATGACCAAGGTCCTAAATTCCATCTGTTTACATTGTCGAAAACAGATCAAACTCAACTCAGAGTCCACAAAAGGCATGAGAAATATCAGCTAAAGCATAAATAATAAATATTTAAGATGACGAGGAGAAACTGTAAAGCCAGCCGTGTGCTCTTTATGGTCTGTTATCACATAATGAGGACATTTATTTAGGAGGATTTCTAATTAACAACATCTAAGCACACAATTTACCATGTGCTTCTCGTTATACAGTCATGACTGAACTCAATTTGATTTGTTTTCAAATGGAAGCACTGCTCTTTTTTTATAGGCCAATATTAAAAAACAACATTTGGTTGCTATTCCGATGAAGGCTGTCACCCTGCACCCAAAATAAAAGCTGTTTAAACCAAATTCTTTAAAAAAAAAAGAAAAAAGGATGTGTCTTATAATCACAGTGTCTGACAGATGCTTGATACTGTAAGAAATGGTAAAACAAAAACAGCACCACAAAAACATTAAGATTTAGTGAATCTGATAAAGAGTCTGTAGCACTTGACAATGCAGCTAAACATAAATTTACCATAAATTCTGCACACCAAGTTTCTGCAGTTTCATAATAGTTGGTATTTTCTTCATTTGCACAAAAATACAAACCTAGCTTCTTCTGAATAAATAAACAAGGCTGATCATCACAGTACAATACCATGATTTCAATAGGTTTGTTTGAGAGATCATGGAGATGTTTTATTTTGTTTTAAAATCTTGTTGTGACAACGATTCCTGTTCAGGTGTGAACAGATTAACTGATGCATAACTGGAGAATAGTTTAGTGGTGACATCTGAAGGAAACAAAAAGTGTAAGCATAAAGTTCGATTCATCATGTACGATAATATGTTGGATCAGCATAATGCTGTCAATCATTTCATTAAAAAGAAGAAATTCCAAATGCTAGCCACCATTGTTTCTATAAATAATGTACCAGCCTGTTCTTCTTCTGAACTAGTTAGACAATTAACTAGTTGATTGGCTTGAGTTTCATTATTTCATTATTATGACACTTTCCAATCAGATTCAAGGACCAGAACAGA
Organism: Botia almorhae; assembly: GCA_036877575.1. NCBI lineage: Eukaryota > Metazoa > Chordata > Actinopteri > Cypriniformes > Botiidae > Botia > Botia almorhae. The sequence goes on from JAZGTJ010002974.1 coordinate 6,740, forward strand.
CCAGTTGCACAATAGTCTATTCTATTCTTTCAATTTAATTTTTTTTGTAATTTTTGTAATGAATACTAGTTGTAATGGACAAATGAGGGAGAGGCAGGAGGTAAATGACATTCCATTAAATATATCCATCCACAGCACAACATTAGCATACATCACAAACAACCCCAATAATCACGAGACAGCAGAGGTGGCTGCTATGATTTATGTCCACACTCATCTACAGAACAAAAATGAAAGATACAGTTTACAATATTAAGCTGTAAGTAAATTACATAACTGAATGTGATAAAATAACTGAAAATAAGGTTTACAATGGTTTACAAAAAAATAACCCTGCTTTTCATCATTTTTATAAAGATGAAGAGGGGAGGGCTGGGGCATCCTAACGTGTTTCCATTATGGCACAGAGGTGTGCATCCATTAAGCCTGGGCCTGTTTCATATTTCTGAAGATTCCTAAATCACCAAATTCACGCTAAGGGTCTGTATCAGCCATAAGTCTACATTGGTTCATACATCRAGATTATTACACTGTATTACACTGCAATGAAGCTATGAGCTTTAAGATGAAGATAAATTGGATTTTCTTAAAAAGTCCACGGAAATTAAGCATTAATTGAATGATACATTAATTAAGCACAGAGTTAATCCCTGGAGGTATTAAACTATACCTCTCCTAATATATTTAGCCACATTTGCGTCACCAATCAAAGAAACAAGAACTGCTCATAAATACTCAGTGATTAAAGGTTCTGACACTCGGGTTCCAAAATATGGCCCGCTTCAGGGCCCCTGTGTCTGTTCTACAGAAATGCATTTGCCCAGAGGTGAAAGCCAAACATGGAACAACGTATTATTGATTAGGAAGAGAAAGCAGAAATCGCCTCAGCAGGAAAGCCGTTGGCATCAGAGCACACTGTCTATTTGATCACCCTGACAGTGTCAATAAAGAATGTTTAATCAGGGCTCCAGCGGGAAAGCTCAGCTCAAACACGGAGAGGATTAACCGTCCCCCCACCTCCTGTATGAGGACTGAAAATACAATTAACCAAAGTCGATGGCTCTGTGATTGCCCTGTCATGATACCCACAGACAGTTACATAGCAAATCTGAGCAGAGATTCACTGACTTCCTAAATTTCAATGCAATAAGAATGAGTAATTAACAGATAAACTCTTGAGTAAGGATTTAAGGGGAAATTCTGTAAACCGATCTGCTTTGAATTTGAAGTCCACAATAAACAGGCAACTATCTGTGCTAAAACAGCACTGCACAATGTGTATTTAAATAATTGTGTATTAACTATTACATTTATCTAAATTTTGTTTAAAAAAGATGTTTGTATTAGGAACGTGCGAGACTAGTACTGTAAACAGTACAACTGCTGCTAGTCGAAAACAAAATACTAGTCGTTTATACATTGTATATATATATATAGCTGGGGATTTCTTAACTTTGGACTAGTCAACTAGTCGGGTCGGTTATAAAATTTCAGTTTAAACAACCGTCAAATTAGTTGTAGCACAGATTGCTAGTTTGTATTAGTTTTCGAGTAATAATGACGAGTAATTATAGTAATTGTTTTATGGTAATTCAAAGGTGGGTCCACACGAAAAATCATTCTTAATCTAATCTGGGATTTAATGTAGTAATATTTTGACATTTTTACTATAAAGTTATGTACAATGAGTAAAAAATTAAGATTCTGTACAACTAGTACCACATTTTAGCACAAATTTTTAGACTTTGCACTGTTGTGCCCTGGTCGGACTGGAACATTTTCATGCCTTGACATGCACAGCCATCTACCACCTCTTCCACTCAGAAAGGTCAGGCCTCAACCTGCATCAACAGCATGCTTGGATTTGTTAACTTGAGGAGCTAATATAACAATAATGAAAGAAATTAGCAAAGCCACTTCAGGAATCCATGGCCTAATGATCTAGAACTTGAAATGCCAAATTACAGTTCCTCATTTAAGCGTCGAGAGGAACCTAATTTGGTTCTCGGTGTGACATGTCTGATAAAGTGGCTAAAGTGAGTTTTTGCCAGCAGTATGGAGATGCCTTAAAGCTATAGACAGCTCAATATAATCAATATATTATGCTGGTTAACTGCTGAACTGCTCTGCTCACTCTGGAACATCATACAACAAAGATATTTATGATAGAAGCATTTTTAGAGGTGTTTTTGCATAAGGTCTGGCAACTGAAACATTGTTGGACAAAAGTTCTGTTTGGATGCTACTTGTGAACAAAACTGTAACATAAATATTTCAAACCTGAAAACAGCCTACAGTAAAACAGGGTGTACACTCTGCAATATTTTTCCATTGTGGATTGCTGCTTGTCAGGCTGTACGATGTACCCCCACTAAGGTCTTGGCTAAAAGCCAAGGCAGAAATGTAATGTAATGTAGTTTGGGTCAGACTGTGACATTTAATATCACCAGTCTGCATCTGTTCTGACATCCTCATTTACATGCAAAACTGAAACGGTACCACACAAACCCAATCAAGACATGCAATTTCGTACGTGTGTAAACATATGCTATGCTCTCATTGGTTCTTTATTAAAGAAGTAGTGAATTAATGAATTGCCAACACAACCGGGACTTTAACAAGGGCAGTAATTGAAATTGTGAGTCAGGCTAATGAACTATAATACTTGGCTAGTGAACTGTTTATTTGTAATCATAATATAAAAAAAACTATTAAGATTAAAATCATAATTTTGCCTTATAATCAACTTTTGCCATAACTTTATAATCGACAGCCTCAATCCATGGTATAATCACTGTAATGTTCACTCACAGATTACTACAAGTTACTTCTCTAAAACGGTTTTCCAGATGCTACAATAATGATGAAATAAGAGACAGTGCTTGGTTATGCACTCTTGGCATGTTGCTTTGTACTCTGGAGTCTAAATCATTGCCCTGAGTTACTATTAACCCATAAACAAGCACAAAGACACTCACCCACAGCAGGTGCATCATACTCATCTCCCAGCAGGATCTCCGGGGCTGAGTAAGCCAGCGAGCCACAACTGGTGGTCAGCTTCTTACCAGGCTGAAATTTATTACTGAAGCCAAAGTCGGTGAGCTTGACCAAGCCCTGCTTCTCAAAGAACACCACATTCTCAGGCTTCAGGTCACGGTGGACTACGTGCAGCCGATGACAGTACGAGATGGCATGCACAATCTGTGCAAAATATTTCTTGGCCAGTTCCTCGTTCAGTCCCTCCTCATGCTTCATGATGTAATCAAACATGTCACCCCCATCGCCGAGCTCCAGGATCAGGTAGAGTTTGGTCTGCGTGTCTATGACCTCATAAAGCCGAACGATGTTAGGGTGCTGAACCAGTTTCATGCAGCGGACCTCCTGGAAAAGGTGACCAGTTGCGACCGTGTCCAGCTTGGTCTTGTCAATAACCTTGACCGCTACTTTTTCACCGGTGAAGACGTGACGTGCTAGTTTGACCACAGCGAAATGACCACGGCCGAGCGTCTTGTCCAAGTCATACAGTCCAGCGATCTTGCCATCATACCCGCGCTTGATTCCCGCCATGACTGCTGGTCCTCCGGTGGGATGGAGGGGGAGTGGCCCCTGGGGGAGGGGTGGGGCTTAAACCAGAGGGAAGATCCAGCTCACTTCAGCACATTGGCTTGTAACAGCAAAGCCATGATGGCAGGTTCCTGTTAATCAGAGACATACAAATACAAAAAGGTCATAAACCGATAGAAACCGTGTACAGATAGATAAGATGTTCACGTTGCTTGCTAGGGACAACAGTTCCAGTCATTACACAAAAATATTTGACATCAAAATACTGCAACTTAAAGCTGTATAAGAAACACTAACACTTTAAACGATTAAAGTATGTAGGTGAATACAGACATTTTCAGACTACAGATTTTTAAACACTTAAAATCTAAAGCTAAAGAGTGGTTCCACAGCCACAGGCCCCCAACATGGACCAGCATAGATTTGTATTGATTTCCTTTTGTTAGTGAAAAAATAAAAAAGTCACAGGCCTCGCTGGTAAGCTGGTGCTCCAGAAGACAGGCAGCCTTCTAAAAGGGCTGATTAAATTTCAGTGGCATTAACCCCAGGCCAGCACTGAAGAGGACTCCACAGAGAGCTGACACAACTTTCATATGTTCCTAACATCCTGTTTATTCCCCACATCCTCAAGAATAATCAAGTCACCCATCAACAAGCGTAAGGGTACAGATACACATGACAAATTTGTTGAAACATGTTTTTAGGGAATGAGGGAATGAGATTTTCAAAAGTTGCCACGATGCTAGGGTGTTGTAGGTAGTTGTCAAAGCATTGCTGTTATTGTTGTTGTTGTTAAGATGTTCAGAATGTTTTTAGCACATTTCCTGGTGGTTCTTGGGGTGTTCACAGTAAGTTGCTAGGTAATTGTTTACTACTCCATGTAAAAAAGACCCCCTTTTCAAGGGGATATTCTGCTCCCTGCATATGACTTGATTTTCAACATAAGCCTACTAAAATATTTTACCCGAAATGTAAGTTTTTGTTTAAATACATAATAGTACACCTTAATAAGCTACATGATGTGATGTTTCATATGTCTATAGTGCAAATATGAGGGACAAGATATGTGCCAAAGTTTAATACTCTCAAAAAGTTGTTGTCAAATCCCTAACTCCAAATATGAGCAATCAGTAACAGATATGCTTACCCTACACAGACTATAATGTTTCTATAGTGCATTCATACAACAGAGTACAAAATTAAATGCCTAGTTCATCAACAATAAACACTACAGGCCACTATAGCTCTTGTTGAACATAATGTAGTGTGCTTTTCATGTGCGAAAACAGTGCTTGTTGTGGTTTAAGAGGAGCAATCATTCATGAATCCATTGTTCAATCTATCACAATCATAAAGATCTCATCACAAACAGATGAATATTTCTGGTATTAATACCTAAACTCATATTCGAGTGGCAAGGTTTTTAAAGCAAAATATTAGTGTACGCATTTACAAAATCTGGATTTCCTCCATAAGGGGAGGCCCTGATGTTCAAATCCTACTGTGCACAGTCGAGGTGCGAGAAATGCAAAACAGCATTTAAAATAGGCTATCAATCAGCCTACAAAACATCTTAAATAAATCATAATGTAATGCTGTAATGCCCAAATACTGGCTGCCAATTACCACACAGCCGTAATGGATTTAATGACTCCAGCTGCACGGCAAACCCTATCTTGAATATTCAATTGCCAAACACTGAAGTCTGAATACATTTACAGTGCTTTCACAATTACAAACCAGAAGGTTCACCTTTTCGAAGAATTCTTGCTATGCAAGCATATGAGCCAACAATATGCCAGTGAATTGATGTTTGTGACCAGGAATGTCCTGTAACTGTTGTGTAATATGGCACAGTCTCTCTGGTTACAGAGGTGAGATCAGGGTTAAGGTCCAAGCACTGCTTGACTCATTCAGTTTTACATCACTAGACCAAAGGCACTGTTTCTAATGTAATAAAATATTGTAACCACAAATTAGAAGACAATATGGCCAAATGAAAACATAATAGTCTGACCAGACATTATAAGAACAGTTTTAACTTTAAAATCACTTGAGATAATTACAGTCTGAAGAATCATGTTCCACACCTTAAACATTCCATAGTGACTAACAGGAGCAGGCATGAGGTATATACAGTATATTGATTGGAATACAGCACCTTTCTCTATTTTTGCTGATGGTTATAAAACATATGAACATACTCATRATGGACTGAAACTCAAAAGTAAAGCTTTTTTATGATCCCGGGAAAACCAAGTTGTTCAAAGGTGTAAACAATCAGCAAACTTATACAGTAATGCCTTTTAATGTTCATAGTGTCATTACAGAAATAAAGGCTGCAAACATTGGCTAGTAGCAATACATAAGTAATGCGATCAAAATGAATAACCCTAATGCAATATAACAAAGAGCATCAACCAGTTACTAAACACATCCACATCCAGATACTAACATATAAAGAAAACTAGGCATGCAAAGTCACAACCACCTTAATATGATGCGTGAATCAAGCTTTGCCTAAAAACACATCAGTGAACCATAATGAGATTCTCCTAGCACCAACGCTAACAAAACCACGTGCAAATGAGAGTGTGGAGCTGAAATAGGACGAAAGCATCTGTGTATCTGGTTTCGTCTGACAGAAAGGCTAGTTGTGATCAGTGGCAGATCATGTGGAAGCTGGTAGTGAGTTGATATTCCCATGCATGACAGGCCTGATCCGGCCCATAAGCTCCTTATAAGCCCATACATCCATTGAGAGTATAAATAAATGCTAACTGGCTAAACACTCCTATCGCAGCCCATGATTAAATTAGACTTAAATAAAGCCAATTCAGCCTCTTAAAATCACATAGAGCGTGTACATAACTGTCAGATAAAACCCAAAGTAACCGCAGCTGTTTAACACACGCTTATTTTGTCTTAATACAGATGCTACCCGGCTAACTGTGTTAGCATTTTACCGCACTATTACCGAAAGCTGTGACTTACCCCTCGCTCCGGCGAACATTAAAACCACCCAAAACTCCTAAATATCCCGGTAGTTGTAGATCTGAAGACGATAGAGGATACAGCCTGCCTGAGTATGAGTCCAGCCCCATGTATATGAGGTCAGTACTGATCAGCGTGTGTATATGTAAAGAAGACTACTGGTAGAAATGCGACTCTCAGCGCCTCTCGCTCTCCGCCCTGAAACTGCACAGAAAAACTGGATCTGTCCCTTGCTATCTTTTGACTAAACTTACCTAATTTTACCAGCAGGGGCGGCAAGAGCGCAATATGGCACAGGACGCACAGTTTACGTGCTGTTTTTCCTTATGTTACCTATTTTTAAGTTGCGGGTGGTTTACAGTGAATTTAGAACAACTAAGAGGCGTTGTTTGGAGGGAACTACGGTTTCACGGTGCTTATTGTTTTTTTAAACAGTTATTCCATATACTTTAGCAAGGAATTCATAAACACACAATCTTTTTTTATTGCAAAACTTGTAGAAACATACAAAAACAGGGATACGAGACAAGAATATATTCCTACAAAGAACAATCATAAAAATAGGGACAAAACGAATATCCTGGATTTGCTTAAATTAAATTATCTATACAAAAAAGTGCAAAAATAAAATTACAATTTTAGAAAAGTGGTCATGGTGTTTTGTAGTATTGTTATTTGTAAGTCTAAAAGAATTAAATTTAGAAAGAAAAAGGGGGAAAGACCAGGGACATTTAAGCCATTTTGCTTATGAATGTAGAATTCATTAAATATACAAAAATTAACAACACATTTAGCAGATAATAGCTTTGGATTTTTCAAAATAAAAAAAATATGTTTTTGAAGACGAAGGTATGGGTCACATTCGTAAGGTTAGAAACATAGGTGGATAATCACACAAACAAACACAGCGGTACAGTAGTACTGATGTAATAAATTCACGGGTGTTTATTAAACTATTTCCAAGGGGTTCAAAAGCGGCTTAAACAATAATAAGACAAAAACCGAAACGGTGTTAATTGAATATATTATTATAAGATCTCTTCATATTCCTCATAATTAGAGGTTATTATAAAGGCGTGAAAATTGCTACTGGGCGTAAATATGCGCATAGGCAAATAATAGTTATAATCGAGGGTGCTGGAGACGGGCGGTTTAACGTTACGTAATTTGATTATGACCAATCGGTGGCCACTGTAATATGCCGGAAATAGTGTTTGTTTAAAACGTGTTTTGTCTGTTCTAGGTTTTAGGTGCATTTCTAGTATTAAAACAACCGCATTCTTGTACGTCAGAGCGCCTTTAGTGTGGAGTGCTTTGCATAATCTGATATCTTTCATTGTCAACGCAAGTCTAATTTATATGTTATTTTTATAGCCCATCACTGCAAGCCACTTATAAATTCATGTTTCTAAACACATGGGATTATGGAAGCATGCAGTAAAGTTAATCTAAATTCAGTTACGTAAAATTGTAACTGAACTAACCATTCAGTATCGTACCCTAACTTTATACACCACGCCCTTCTATTATTATATTTATGAATTTTACAAAATCATATTTTATTGGAAAGAAACCATCTTTATGCAAAAACTATAGCATCGTTGCTGTTGGCAATAGGACGTTATACTTATGTAAAGGCAATCATTGATGTGGCAATAAATAGAATTAACAGCAATTGGCTTTTATTAGAAATGTTCAGTGCACTTCACTGGAATCACACTATCACACGAAAACTAAAAACAGGGCCAGTGAGATTACATTAGGTTATAGAAAAAATATATTTTTATGGCCTTGTCAACGGCAATATGTTCTAAATCCAGCATTTACTATATCATGTTAGACCTTTTCTTTCATAGCATTTCAAAACTATGACTTTAAATGTTTCGACTGTCATCTGGTGGGCTCAAGCCGTACTGTTAACTATTTGTACGTAGCGTTTCATAGTTCCCTCAAAGAAATGCGGCATGTGAGAGCATATGCGTGCATATGTATTCACATGTAATGTGAGCGCTTTAAAGTCACAATTTGTTGTGCTCTGCTGTCACACTTCAAGCCTTAAACATGTTCAACAAATTATTTTTTTTATAATTAAATGAGCTGTAGAGGGCGTTGTGTTACCGCATGGCATACATTGAGAATAAACTTTAAAAGTACAATAAATAATTTTTCAAACCGTACAATGAATTATTGGTCTGTTATGCAAGTGGTAGCAGTAGTTGTAGTTTGGTCAGGTCATTCTATTGTGAAAATCTGCGCTCCACTTGAATGTGTGACAAAGATGTATAACAATGTTCGTCTCACATTATCCCCCCTAGGCTTAAAATCCCCGGCCTCGGCTCAAAGAAACTTATATTAGTTTGTCTGGTTTCAACCCCTATGAAATATAACAATGGCGCTACTATTATAGAAACCACGTTGTCATGTTAAGATTTTTATTACCACAGTTGTACTACAAAAAAGGTAATATAAATAGTTACTGGAGACAGCAGTAAATTTATGGTCACTGTAGTTTTACTACAAATATAGTACAACCATGCCTAATTTTCGTAAGTCAAAGTCAGATTCCTTAACAAAACAGTTTACAATATCACCTTGTAACGGGAAGCTTCATGGGTAAGAAACACATGTATTTCATTGTGCAATATAACAATGCATAGGCTCATCTTTTATTATTCAGCATTTTAATAGCCTTATGCAGTTCTGTGTATTCTTTAGAAGTTTATTAGTGAACTTATTTTTGTTTCTTTACGTTTACATTTCTTTACATATGCAGCGTGAGCCCCGTCGTTCTCGCGATAAGACCAAAAACAAACGTTAGATTGTTTGAAGGTGATATGATCTCGCGAGGTTTGGTCGCCTTCGCTCTGTCATCACTGTGGGTGGAGACTTCTCCCGCAGCTGGGTTAATGCTCGCAGAAGCCGTTCGACGGAGTCAATTTTGCACCACATAACGATAAAATTGAACATAAACGATCGTCAGTTAAGGTCTGCGGTGAATGAACGCCTCATGTATTAAGCGCAATAACTCTAAAAACGCCGCGTTCGTACGTTGTAAAGTTGTAAACGATCATTGGCACTGGTTTTTTTGAGCTGCTGTTGAAACATTGGATTCGCATCACCTCGTCCTGTCGCACCTTTTCTACAGGTATGTTATACATTTTCTTTCTCTTGTGGTCTGTGATGCATTTATTTGTGTCTTTTCTGAGAAACTTGCAGCCAAAAGTTTTCCCTCCACCAACTGGCAAAGTGTAAAGGTAGATAATCTTTTCTTCACTTTCAGTCTATAGATCATCCCCACGATCTTTGGTCTCAAATCCAGAATAGCCGATCACGTCGTAATTTGGTCTCTTTATTAAAACAGAGCAAATAGGTTGCACCAATTCCATAGCCGCATTGACTTGGTACCTGTTGTGATGACTAAGGTCACGCAGGAGAATGTATATTGCACAAACTGTATTTATTTTATAATTTAATACGTGAATGGTCTGTGTTCAAATAAGTCAGGTCTGCATGAACCATTAGGTTAAAATAAATTGTATGATTATTATTATTGCCTGTCTATTGCAAACAGGAACATTTTAAAAGCAGTAGATGATTACCAGAAATAAAAGCAACAGGCAGATCCGGAGGCACATTACTGTATGTGATGCTGCCGTTATGTAGCATAAATCATTAATGTAGATTAAAGATTATTAAATCTGGAAACAAGGCAAGCAAATAAAGTCAGGGGAATGCGCAAAAATACGTTTTCAGCATTGTTTACCCCCATGTTTATCCATGACAATCACACTGGATTAACTTTTTGCTTTGTAAAGGACATGAAAGACTGCAAGGTGTCATTTTTAAAGCTACAAAGGGCAGACTGAATCATTAGCCACAAGTACATTTTAACCTAGTCTTATGGTAGTCTCTACCATATAAGGATGCTTATCTTTATGTACACTACTGTTTAAAACTTTAGACTTTGTGGTCTTATCTGAAAGAAATGTATATTTTAATTCACCAAGGTTGTATTTAATTGATCGAAAAGTACAGTGAAGTCATTTGTAATCTTACTAATCTGTTTATCAAAGAATCCCCTATTTCCGCAGTGAAACATTACCAGTTAATAAGATATTTATGTAAAGTTTCGGTGCATCCTGTCTGTAGCATTTTCTGTTGGTGTGATGGGCTTGTAGGGCACTTCCCACAGATCTTAAATTCAAACTCAACACTTCCACAAAAGCTCAACACTTCAAACTCCGACTTATCCGCAATGCTCTTTTCAAATTGTCTCCTGTCCAGCTTCTTAAATTATTTAGCAAGTTCTACTCTGTTCTTCTTATCGCCAGTTTCCATGTAGCTCCTCCTATGAATCTCTGTCTAAAAGGCCAACATCTCAGAGTGGCCATCTCACTGTTGCAGGTAAAACCAGTTTTGGCATGTGCTTTTCAGTGAAGCTGCCAGTTTGGAACCCGTGGTATTTGTTTCTCCATCTAGAGACTTTAATGTACTTGTCTTCTTGTTGTTTTGCATCTTGGCCGTCCTCTTCGCTCTCTGTCCTGGTTAAGAGCCAGTTTGCTTTTCTGTTTCAAGACAGTAGTCCATGAAGTAGCCTTCATCACTCTGAAAAACAACAGACTGATGAACTTTTGGAGAAAGTTGTTTCCTTCTTGTTTTTTTTTAATCAGATCTGGACTTGCAGTTTTACTCTTTACACAATTAAAAAACAGACAATTCCAAACACCATGTAGTAGCACAAATGTTTGCTCTGTACTGACAGAATAGGTTTTTTTTTCAATTGTACATAATTTGCAATAATGTTTTGCTTGTATATTAATAATTAACATAGTGAGCAAAATTATAATGTTCTTTTATTAACATAAATATCTTCCTGTTAAAACTTGTTTATAAAACACTGTAGCATGTGTTGCTGCATTTTGGTTTGATGTTTTTTCATCTCCAGCTTTTGTCATTTTGCTGTCCTCAACTCAAAGCTCTGCAGTGTTATGCAGAGTCTTTCTTTCCAGAGGCAGGCTGACATTGTTTCCTGTATCCCCCACTGAAAGGCTTTTTCAGACCTATTCTTCATCTGTCCCTGAGGAGCAAAAGCTCACTGAAGATGTTTGCATGCTTCGGTGCTTACTGTAGTCAATCAGCCTGCAGCTTATTAAGTAGATAGAGGAACATTTATCTCCACCTTATGATGATATTTACCTATAGAAGACAAATTTGAGGTATCAGATGGCTGTTGTGTAGACACCTTGTCAATCTGAATTAGCAGTTTTTATTGTGTAATTAGGAGTTTTAACACTCAGGAAGTATTATTTAATCAGATTATTTAATCAGACCTGTGTTGTTCATAAATGTAAAATTCCAGAATGATTGTTTCCCTATTGATGGACAGTTTCTTATAAAATTCCTTCGCATTTGGTGGAATGTGTACATGTCATCAGCATAGCAGACAGAAGTGTTGAATCAAGTCTAAATTAGTTTATACAGTCCAGCATTTTCATGATATTCACAACATTTTAAATTCAGTGACAACAAACGTGACAGAAGTAGGACTCACATTTGTGGTTGTTTGCTGTAACATGCAGGAGAGCAACACTGTTTGGAGCAGATCAGTGGTGTAGACACAGGACGAATGATTCTGTTACAGCTAGCTGGGGCAAATCACAGAGATTATGAGATGAGGTTTTGAAAGTCAAATGATTTTGAACTAGACACAGCAAAGTGTAACAACAGTAAAATGTGATGCAACACGTATGTACATAGATCAACAATTTAAAAAATAGCGCAGATTGAAATTGTAAGTATTTAGGTACTGCTTTATTTTTATTATAAATAATTCAAGAATGTATGACCAAATTCCTCATCCCTTGTCATATTGTAAGTCATAATAAAAACATTTAGCTGGAGACATTAGAAGAGCAGGCAGAAGGAGGAGAAGGGCATAATCATTGTGTCTCCTCAACCTGAGTGTCTTCTGTCGTGGGAAGGGAATCTCCTTGGTTATCCTTAAGGGACTCGTCAGAAGAGAAAGCCACTGAAAGACTGAGAGCGTTGTCTTTCCAGGAGCCTTATTAAAATGCATTAGAAGCACTAGGCTGCCTTCCCCCATCATTGTAGTGCTTATCATCCACATAGCAAACAGCCCAGCTGTACACAAGGGAGCTGTGCAGGCCCCGTCAGCCAAGTCCATATTCCTACTCACACAAATGCTCGTGGACTTGGCCCCTCCGAAAACCCTTTCTTGCATGATGTCACCCCATCTTTTACTCTTCATATGGGCTGAAAAGACAGCGTCTCAAGGACACGAGCTGTGCTCTCTAAATGCTCCTGAATCTGAGAGATTTGGATCTGGACAGCTCGTCTCGCATCTCTTTAATGTATTTTCATTTCGCTTTGATAAACAAATCAGTTTAAAACCATTTTACCCCACAGTAAGAGCCCAGAAAAGTTAATAGGCATAAACATACAGGATTTAGCATGATTTTTTTGTTGTAGCGATGAATAAACCTCTCGTAATCTGTTCCATATCACAGTGAATTACATTCAAACTATTTAACCTCTTCCCACTGAGTTTTGCCATCAGGTTTGCTCATAGCTGCTAACAAATGCATGTGAGATCTAAAAGATAGCAAAGCATTGAAGCATGCGAAGCACACATGCTCACACACAATCATGAGATCAGATTCACAACTGCAGGCTAGCAGAAGGACTTGTGCCGTGGTCTAATAGGAACAAGTCAACCGCATCAGATGCTAACACAAGTATTAGCCAGTTGGCTGAGTTAAAAGGTCATGTTATACTTGTCACTAGGAACCAGTATTTAGTCACAGATTGGCCTAATGTTAGCTGTTTAGATCAGCAAGGGTTATCCAGATGGTATGTAACATGCGATGCAGTGATTTACAGAATTATTTTGTTTACACTAAAAGCGACAAAGGTGTGTGTAGAAACCAAGGGACCAACAAAATGTTGTCACCCTTGATTGTTGATGTTGTGCCTGGTTAGAGCAGAAACCTGCCTAACTATGGAAGAGAAAGCTTTCATCACTTACTGTTTTGCCATATTGCACCTGGTTAAGACACAGCGTTAGTCTTCATGAGAGTGATGCATGTTCATACCACTGAGCAGGTTTTTAAAAAATGTCTTTGAGAAGACATGTCAGAATAAGTTTTCATTGGCTTATTTTTAATTATGGCTATGCTATCTTTAAATCATGATTGTGCGGAGTCATTGAGCTGAGTGAAGTTAATCATAATCACTGGCAGGTTGGGGTAGGCGAATCATCTCTGAAGCGTTGTGGGTGTCAAGTCCCAGGAGAGAGAGGCTGAATGCTGAAATGGATGTAAATATTACTTCAGACCAAAATAGACTCAATTAGAAATGGATTCAGTTGGAGCTCATGACAATTGTTACTTTTCGAAAAGCTTGCTGATTTTTACTGTAAACCTTTTTCAGGAAAAACAATATAATATAGCACAGTTTGAGCTAATTATCACCTATATGTTCTTGATTTGATATTAATCTAGAAGGAATGACAGATGTGTGCATTTGAAATAGTATTATAAAAGTGGTTCATTTGGGCAAGCTAGATAGTTTGGATAGTTTATACGCAGTTCTGCAGTTTATACGCAAAAAAAGTCCAAGAAGACATCAAAGACATTTCTGTCTTAAACAGTTATGGTAGCTGAGATGGTGCCACTAAGGTTTTGCCTAGCAATTTAAATATGTAACTGACATTTTGCAATGGCAATGGCAACCCTGCTGTTTGAATCCTAAAGGATTGCATGTTAATGCCGCTTAAATATCAAAACTTTAAATCCAACCGATTTAACAAACAAGGAAGATTGTCCTTTGCTTGCTGCAAATTAGCATTTTTTTATCCACAGGATGTGACAGCAAGATGCTCTGCCAGCTTCTTCAGCTTCCTGTACTTGTAACAGAGCTAGAATGTTTTCTCCCTCAATTTGATTCAGTCATTATGAGCACATTTCAGTAGGAAGGGCTGACACTATTTGAGATAATGGCTTCTTTATGCGTTTCCTCATTTTCATACCTCCTTCTGAAAAAAACGTCTGTTTGTTGTCACAAACCAGCAGACACAGTTAAAGCATCAGCCTATAGGCAGTTACTTACACAGTAGACTGATGGGAACTGAAGACACATGAACAGTATTTCAGTCGTGTCAAATACTGTGAACGTATGTAATGCAGATGGGCATCTTTGACCACTTTGCAGCCTTTATAACTCTCATGGGTGCCGTACAATGCCAGCAGCTCAGAAGATGTGGGATTATGCAATTTATGCCCATTTTAGGGGTGTTGTGTTATATCTTTACAGCTCAAAACATCTGATTAGAGAAATATAACGTTTCTGCAGTAAAAGATGTTTGGTAAGGGCAATGTATAAGATACTCCGATAATTGTTATCACAATAATTCCCATCGATGATCAGAAGCCTGGCACAAAATCTTGTATCTCACTGCAGGAGTTTGTGTTCAAGACCAGCTTACTGTACATTACCCTGCTTATTGTATACTTGCTCATTGTATTGTATATGTACTTGTCAAAGTAATTAATTGACATGCCGATATATAAATGGAAAATTGATTTGAAATTATTAAATAATTTTATTAATTTAGAAATGCACTTAGAAATACAGGAGATAAAAAGTAGTCTGGGACAGTGTTCAATTAAGCAGCAGACATTAGACAAAAATGTCTTGACTGCAAAATGCCCTGATTGGCCAATCAGAATCAAGTATCCTTAATAAATAGTTTTTCCCTGTACTCTTAGTTAGCTAAGTTCATCTTGTTTAGACTTGGCATTCTGATTGTCATTCTGATTATTGCAGGTGGAGCATGAGTGTGGCGTCAATGCTGTGCTGCAATGCGTGCTATTGGCTGTAGGATGAACCTGCCGGCAGTGCTGAATGGCCTGCTGGTGTCAGTGGTGGCAGCCCTGCTTTGGAAGTATGTTCGCCTGATTGAACACACATCACAGCTGGAGGAGGAGCTACAGCTCACGCGCCAATCACAGGAGTTCTCACAGGTGCGTATTGACTACCACGGTGCCCTGTTAGCACTTCAGGAACATGGCACCAGAATGGTCTGCACTGGCAAGATGCACACCGACCGCATCTGCCGCTTTGACTACCTCTGCTACTGCACAGAGGCAGAGGAGTTTGTATTCTTCCACAGCAATACCTCTGTAATGCTGCCCAACCTCGGCCCTCGACGTTTCCAGCCCGCCCTGCTGGACCTTTCCTCTGTGGAGGACCACAACACTCAGTACTTTAACTTTCTTGAGCTCCCAGCTGCAGCTTTGAAGTTCATGCCAAAGCCTGTGTTCGTGCCAGATGTCACTCTTATTCTGAACCGTTTCAACCCTGACAACCTCATGCACATCTTCCATGATGATCTTTTGCCCATCTACTACACCATGCAGCAGTATTCAGACTTGGATGATGAGGCCAGGCTTGTCTTCATGGAGGGCTGGGGTGAGGGGGCTCACTTCGATCTCTACCGCTTGCTCAGCAGTAAGCAGCCACTGCTCAAGGAACAACTGAAGACCTTTGGCAAACTTATGTGCTTCACCAAATCTTATGTGGGACTATCAAAGATGACAACATGGTATCAGTATGGCTTTGTACAAC
Organism: Botia almorhae; assembly: GCA_036877575.1. Classification (NCBI taxonomy): domain Eukaryota; kingdom Metazoa; phylum Chordata; class Actinopteri; order Cypriniformes; family Botiidae; genus Botia; species Botia almorhae. The sequence continues at coordinate 22,943 of JAZGTJ010002974.1, forward strand.
CACAAGGACCTAAAGCCAACATCCTGATATCAGGTAACGAGATTCGTCAATTTAATTCATTTTTAATGGAAAGGCTTAATATCACAAAAGTGAAAATGGAGGATGATGAATACATTGTAGTTTTTAAGCGCACCACCAACAGGCTGATTCTTAATGAGGCAGAGCTTATTCTGGCTTTAGCCCAAGAGTTTCAGATGAAAACTGTCACTGTGTCTTTGGAGGAGCAGTCGTTTGATAGCATTATCCAAATTATCAGTGGGGCGTCTATGTTGGTCAGCATGCATGGAGCCCAGATGATCACCTCCATGTTCTTGCCCCGTGGTGCCGCTGTTATTGAGCTCTTTCCTTATGCTGTAAACCCAGAGCAGTACACTCCTTACAAAACCTTGGCCTCCTTGCCCGGCATGGACCTTCAGTATGTTGCATGGAGAAATACCATAGAAGAAAACACAGTTACATACCCCAGTCGCCCCTGGGACCAGGGTGGTATCATCCACTTGGAGAAAGAGGAACAAGAACGTATCCTTGCCAGCAAAGAAGTGCCAAGACATCTTTGTTGTCGTAATCCAGAATGGCTTTTTCGGATTTACCAGGACACTACTGTGGACATTGCCTCTTTTCTAGATGTAGTCAAAGAGACTTTGAAAACCAAGCCTAATCTCAAAAAGTCCAAGGTGACCAGCACAGTACATCCTGGTCGAGTCCGAGAGCCCAAGTGCCAGACATCAGTACAGGCCACAAATGAGGCAAAGCTCTCAGTGTCATGGCAGATCCCATGGAACTTAAAGTACCTAAAAGTGAAAGATGTGAAATACGAAGTTTGGATCCAGGAGCAGGGAGAAAACACATATATGCCTTACATTCTTCCCCATCAGAACTACACCTTCATAGAGAACATTAAACCCTTTACCACATATCTAGTATGGGTGCGCTGCATCTTTAACAAGAACCTCTTGGGCCCGTTTGCTGATGTTCTTATATGTAAAACTTGATTCAGCAATCTGGTAAACTCAACACTTGTTATCAGAGCCAGTGGAGAATTGATTTGAGGAATCATTCTCGGGAGAATTACACGGCGTGACTTTTTTTCAACCCTGTCGTCAAGATCTTTTTGACCTGGTTGAGGATGAAAAGCCTGCCTGGCATAAAGGTCTGCAGGGAATGCAAATGACTGAGCTGCCATTTGGAATTTAGAAGAAAGTTCTCAATGTGATTATTTATTAGAAATGTATTGTGTAATTTAAATTTGTATTTCTAAGTCTTAGAAACTAGTGTTGTCTTTATATCTGCTTTTTGTTGACTGAGAGACTGCACACCTTTTCTGTGACAATTGATATTGATCTGAATTGTATGTGACTGTGAGTGTAAACTCTCCCTGTTAAGGTTTTGCATTGTGTTTTTGCATTGACCTTAGTCATGATGAAGCCTTTTTAGGTTAGGATCTGTAGTGTGATCCTGTAACTAACTGCAAGTAAATACAAGGAAAAATGTGAACTTAAAAATATACAGACTTACTACTATTTCAAAAATAGCTTGAATCGATGGTGGTTTTCTGCAGTCTCTTATTTTTTCCAGCCTCAACCACTAATTATTGTTTACCTGATCAATACTGTTTGCCAGCAAGATATCAAATTGATTAATAGATTCTATTCACAGATAGATGTTTCATTCAGTAGTAAATTTAATGATTTAGGTGATGTGGACTGACACACACAGTGCAATTTCTTTTTATAAATTTAGTTTGTGGCAGTTAGCTGTATGTTAAATAGATTTGGTGTATTGATTATATGGGTGGTAGTAGCAGCATAATGGTTAAAGATTTGGGCTGGGGACAACAATGTGTTTAAACCCTGAGTAGATCAATACATAAACTGTCAATACATAAATGTTCTATAGAGGAGTAACATTACTTCGATAAAGTGTGACTGCACAAGCCTTAAATAATGCAATATTGAAGGTGTTCTTACTGTGTAGTTATTTCATATGCTGTGTGAAGCCACTGTTAAGGTTTGCTTTCTAATCCTTTCTGTAACGAACATAATATCTGTAATCACTGACTGCTGTTAAAAAGGATGACACATCCCTTTTTTGTTTTGTTTTTCAAACCTTATTGTGCATGTCTTTCATATGTTTGTGCAGTTCAACAAAGGTGAGGTTTAGTATGCTGACTTGTGGATTATTTATGAGATGGAAAATGTACTTTAGCTCCTTAAATTATTTATTTAAAGGTGACTCTGGAAAGCTGTACACACAGATTTTTTTAAAGGTTACACTGTGTTTGAAATTGCATTGTATAAAACATATCAAATTTAGCAGAAAACAACATTTGTTTTTTTCTTCATATTAGTTTACATGAAATTTCAAGGCAGTTCTATTTTTTATATCACTGAGGTTATAATTTAAACTGTTCATCATTTTCTGTTTCGCATGGAAGTGAGTTCAACTGATGCTTAAATGAAACTAAGAATGTTTCTAATTAAAATTTTTAAACTTAAAAACCTCAGCCATGCAATTTATTAGCATAAAAGTGTTTTAATGGTAATTTTATTCATGTAAAGTATGTGGATAATAAATTAATTCTGTTTGTAATACAAAATAGCAGAAATATCCTGTGCATATAATCAGAGAGGACAGCAATCTAGTGTCGTAGTCTCTATTTTTTACTTCACTTAAGAAAAAGTTGGCCAATGATTGAATACTTCTGATTTCTCATTCTCTCATTAGAAGGATGTTTATGGATGTAATAAATGCTTACATTTATTATTTTATGATAAACTTGTTTATTTTCTCAGTTTGTCATTTGTTTTATGGTTTTGATTTCCAAGCCGTAAAGAAGTCTTGTATTGTTCTTATATGAAAGTCCATAACAGTTGGTTTGGTAAACACCAGATTAGAAGAATAAAATCATTGTTTTTGGACTTTCTAATTTTGTATCCAGAACTTGTGGCCCCTGTTTAACTAATGTTTTTATCCTCGATAGTAGGTATGCTTTTAACACACTATTTTTAGCTTTGAAGAATAACATTACCGTAATTTAAATTTAGATAAACGATGTATGGAAATGTATGATGCCTGTTTCCTGGAGGACAGCTGTATCTATTTCTTACCTCAGTGTTTCTTCTTGTGACCTTTAATCCTGGAATAGAGTGAGATAGATGCAGCTGAATGGGACTTCAAAGAAGAGTGGGTCTGATAATATGCTGAAAATCTCCATGTAGGGTAGTGTCATGTATAGCCAAGGGTTTACTGCTGAGTTGCAATGAAAGAAAGTGTGTTCCATGTGTACAGCCCAATTTAAAACAGGTTTCAGGCAAGAAGTACAAATTACGTCAGCTTGCCTCATTAGAGATCAAGCTGTATAGCAAGTGGTACTGGATTTAATCTGTGGCAGCAAGGAATCGTTAAAAACGTGCTTTATAGGTGCATTTATATGGAAAAGATGTCTAAAGCACCATTCAGATGGGATATGTTTTCTAAATGACATGCAACTAATTTTCCCTGGTGTTATTTATTTATTTATTAAATGAATGTCAATAGAGATGCTTTAGTACGCTGAATAAACTGATTTTGTGAGAAAACAGTTTATAGCTTAATGAATTCACAGCCTGTGAGCTAATCTTCAAATTGTTTGCAATTAAATATTCATTTTAAAGTGAGTTATATTTGGCGTTAACAACAAAAAAGCTGTTGTACAAAATCACTGAGCATATCATGATTGGTAAGAGTCAGTTTGTCATTATTTATTCATAATATTCGCAAACAGCAACTGCAATATGATGTATTGCAAGTCAATAGGTGTGTTTGACAGCATGCTGTGCTTATGAGGTGTACATCAGTGTTTTTCAACCAGGAACAAAAGCCTACTGGGGGCCTCAAGATGACAATTTAAAATAAGGCAAAACAACCGTTTAAATACCCTAAAACCACAAAAAAAATCAAGATATTTCTTATTTTGTCTTTTATAACTAATATACATCTTTTAAGTTATGCCAAGCTCTAGAATATTTTACTGGGTAGAAATTTTGAGAACGGGGCATCAGAAGTTGTGGACAATAAAGGGGGCTTGAAGTCAAAAAGGTTGAAATCTACTAATGTATGTGATTCAAGTTGACTGTTACACATAACACAGTAATTTAGATGCAAGGTTACCATCTAGAGAATTTCTCGCTAATGCTGCCGTTACCTGGATCTGGCTCTTATAGATTTTTCTTGCATCAGATTTCTTCTCACAACAGAGAGTCTGCAGAAAGGTGCACCAGGTGCAAAAAGAAATTCGCTTTAGTTACATTATTCAACGAAGGTCAAAATAAATGAGGAGAGGTGTGACAAAATCGCAATCACAAACTTTCATATTTGGATGGAATTAGATTTCTCAGAGGATACCTGAAAAAAACAGTAGGTAATTTGCTTCCTAATTTTTCATAAAAAACAGCTGTGTTTGTTGGGGTGGGATTGAAATACCAAAGTACGTCTGTGAAACAGGAATTTACCTGACCTCCTTAGGGAAACAGTGCTTAAGACCTGGAATTATTCATCAGTGGAGATTTCTTAGATGTGAATTGCATTGATAGAACTCTTCTTTCCAAAGGAATTGTGACTCTTTAATTGGGTCTTTGTTTTAAAAATAACCCATTTGAAGACCCAAGCGGGAGAAGGTGAATCTCAGGGCCTTTGAAGACAGGGTTAGGTTTCATCAACTTCAAAAGGTGGAAATCCTTTTTGTTCACATTTTGAACTCTGCAGTTTTTTGTTGTGTTTTACCTTTTATTGTTGAATGGGAGGATTTCAAAGTAAAACATCATTAACCCTTCAGTCTCTATATAGGGGCAAAAAAAGCATAAGTAAATACATACAACTGCATTACATTGTAAGTAATGACTGCAGGATAAAACAAATGCTGTTGTGTAATGTCAACACTCCTCATTGGAGAAAACATGTGGACAGATACATGTGTGAAAGAGGTGAGCTACACATAAATGGTGCCATTTCCTACATATTTCCTACTAAAATGTGATAATGTCATGTTTTCTTCTGTAAAATTATGTTAAAGATGAAGTGAATGATTTCTGTGTCAGTAGCAGGTTCCAAAGTTCCAAACACTCCCTCCATCTGCCATTGGTCAGACAGTCAGCATATGTGATTATGCCTGGCCCGGTCAGGCTGCTTATATATGTGCATACTGTACTTTACCTTTGACACAATACACTTTGTTATTTCTGAAATAAATGCACAATTGTGTAAATAATACACGATTACCTGTTCACACAGTCTATTTTACACAGTCACATTTTCTTTGAAAACAGGAGCACGTTGTCATTTTATATAGAAAATATAAAACATTTCATCCATGTGGGGAGTGCTTGCAGTATGCTTCCACTAACAATTTGCCAGATGTATCAAGTAGGAAGCAGAAACCATAGGTGGCTTCCTTCTCACATTCTCTATATTATCTTGCTCTGAGATCCAGGTTTATACCAAATCTCTGATCTAGCCACATAAACTCATTAAAATGTTGAATAAAGAAAGCCGCTGAATGGCACTCTCTCCTGTTTCTGTCACATCTGTACACCTGAGACAACAGCCTCAAGTGGGATCTGTCAATCACATTGTTGCAATGAACCTGAGAGGGAGCCTGGAGCTGCTGCTTATTGTCATGGCAACATTTTAAGGTGAAGACCTTAAGGACTCTCATTTACGTCATAGATACACCAGAGGTTGGAGCTTCTGGAATCCTTACAGAAAAGGATTAGATCGTTTCTAAACAGACAGGAACTGTAAAAACATCTTATAGGCATACAGCTCCCTGCAAAACATGAAATATTTTGTAGCTTAAGCTAATACAATGAGCAACTGGAAACCTGTAGCGTTTGTCTCTATGGACAAAAGCTGAACTGAGCTTCATGTTTAATTCCAAATAAATTAACATTTAAACAACCATTGACTTTGAGACACATGGGACCTGCCTTATCTGCATAAAGTGACTGGATCAAATTGTGACTAGAGGATAAATTAATTTAAGGTGCAGTGTGTAATATCTGCCACTGACGTCATCAAATGGAATACTTAAATTGCCTTGTCAGCCACTTGTCAGTTAAACCAATAGCCATGCCCCAAGCTCACACCATTGGTTGATGCTTAGACAAATAAAGCTTTTGACAGCACCAAAGAGCAGTCTACATAAAGCCTACACAAGTAGTTGCAAATAAGCTATCTTGCATTTTATCTGATATATAGCATCCTTATGAAATAAGGTTTATATGCAGTCTTATGAGACAGTTTAAGAGTGATCATGGCAGTCTGTCTACTGCTGTCTGTGCTCAGTGTCTCCAGACGAGGGTTAATAGGATAACTGTGTCTTAAATAAATCACCAGCAACAAGGAAAGTGGAAACTGCCGAGATTACTTAAGCTTTCTGTGTTCTGCAGGAACCAACCAGAACACTGTGTACAGGGACACATACAGAACTGATAGGTATGTATAAGCAATACATTCTCATAGTCTCACAGTCTCACTGTTACTGACCTTAAAAGTTATTCTTAAACTTTTGATAAGCTAAAATAAAATAACGAATTGTTGCAGATTATTAAGTACACAGAAATACAAAAAAGGGACTGTGACTATCGTGAATAACAGTAAAGTGGTTTTGCCAGGGTATTGGGTGATTTTAACCAGTCTTCACTGCTTTCTGCCTCCAAGTTGGCAAATTAAGCAGAGTTAGTTAATTCTTTCCAGAGAGCAATGAGTCTAAGACTTAATGGGCTGTAATACTTATGAAAATAACATTTTGCTGCCCAGTACTTTCCAAAGTAACACATACTCTGATGCTGTTGCAATTTTGGAATAGATTATTTTCTTTTTCAAACAAATAATTGCTTTTATCTGTGGCAGAATGTCAGGTTCTAATGACATAAAAACAGAACAGCAACTGTTTTTTTAAGAAATAGCTCATCCAAAAATGAAAATAGTCTCAACAGTTAATCCCCCCTTTTGCCATCCTTTATGATTTCCATCAGCTGAACACAAATTCAAGATGAAGATTTTTACAAAAATATCTCATTGATGAAGGTATATATAATGCAAAAGAAGAGGTCCTAAAATTCTGATCCAAAAAGTACATACAGCTATAAGTAATCCAAATGACTCCAGTGGATTAATAAACGTATTTTGGATCAAAAGTTGTATAAACACTTTTTACAACATTTTCTTTTTGGTTGCTAAATTGTTCTGGGTGGTTTGTGGTCAACTCATAATCAAACTTTTAAATTCTTCTCTTGGAGACACGCTCACCAGCAGAGTTTGGCTCCAGCCCTAATCAAACACCTGAACAGGCCAATCAGAGTTTGGATTGGCTGTTTGATTAGGGTTGGAGCTATTATCTGCAGGATGGTGGGTCTCCAGAAACAGAAATGAAAACCAGTGACTCTCCTCAAGAAGTGGTACTGAGGTCACTCAGAATTTGAGGTCACTCATGTCCAGAGCAGAAACATTCAGGACGAATTATACACCAGTTTAACTGGGTTGTTCAAATCCCAACTCCCTACCCTAAGTATGAGCAGTAGATACTGACAGTGATACAGGCCATAATAAACACTAACAAGTGATCTTGTGTTGTTTGTGTATTGGAGTGTTAAAATAGTGTGACAATAAGACCAGAAAGGCTTTCTGGGTAATATTGTAATATGCCCCTTGACATTGCCTGAGATAAAAAATGGCCCTAACAAGCTATCATTACTCTAAGTAGGAACACGGCTGTCGTTTTACTGTGTAAGGCATGAATCAAGTCTTCTAGGCCCAGGGGGAAGAATTTATGATGCGCTTGCTTGTCAGCAAAACAATTGTAAAAAAAGTTAGAAAGAGTAAAACTTTCATCTGTGAAACTTCCATCTCTCTCATTATGTTTCTTTTAATCACTCCTTTGGTTTTAATTAAATAAAATTATGTTTCTGTTCAAATGGATGCAGCTCAGAGGTGACCCATGGCTTCTACTTTACTCACACAGTCTTCTGAGAAGCCTTCTTGCTTGATCTCTGTCCACATATAATGACTTGGTCTACTAATGTCTAATGGTGAGAGAGCTGTAGTTTTATATTTCATCCCTTTTTAACCTGACCTTGTAAAGCAAGGAGATCAAGTTGGACTTATAAATGGCAGAATACTGTATAGAGTGAAGATTTTAAGAGGTTGATGGTTTTAAGTTGCAATGATTTTGTTAGTTTTTGTTAATAGCAATTTAAAAAGTAGTTACGTTTTAGAAGTCCTAATGAAAAACGTGTTGCCTAGCTGCCTAGCCTGCTGTGGAGAAATTAATTCCTGTTTATCAGGACATTTTGCTGAAGAATGCAAAGCCATATGTCCAACAACTGAAGCATAGCATAAGTGGGGCAAGTCAATAGGATGATGACCCAAAGAAAATATTGCTTTCTGAAGTGGCCCTGTCAGAGTCCTGACCTCAGCCCTCCTCATATGCTTTTGCATGACTTCAAGAGAGCAATTCACATCAGACAGCTTAACAATACTGCTGAAATTAAACAGTTTTTGCTTGTCTAATCCTCAATAACGGAAAACATTTGGTTGTGTTTACTGATGCCAAACTTGCATAATATTTTAATATTATCACCTTAATATTTTTTACTGTTTTACATATAAAACCAGCTCATTGCTTTATAAGGATATAAAATATAATATGCATTTAAGTCAAAGCTGTTGTTTTCAGAGGTTATAAACCTCTTGGTAAATTCCCGACCTAAGTCAAAGTACTTTGAAGTGAAACTGGATGCAGAACACAGGCGAGGTTCTGGCTCACATCAGGCAAATGTAAATGAGACTTGTAGGATTTTAGACCAGATGATTTAATGTTTCACTGATATAATTTTTTTCCCCCCTCAGCATGATCTCATAATCTTTAAATTTGTAATCAGAATGGGGCTTATAGAAAGTAACAAGATCAGCTCATGAACAGATGGGCTTGATATAGCCACTCTAAATTGTGCTGCAAGTCTCCAGTTTATTTTAAGAACTGATATCTAGTGGATGTCCTTGGATTATTTTTAAGTTTGTAACTGGGTTCAAACAAAGGAAGACAAACTCGAAAAGTAACTATAAAGTAATAAATCGGACAATGTTTTTATTTAATGTCCTTTTATTAAACAGTTGTTCTCTGTATCTGATAGCATTTGATTGATTTGACATTTGATAGAAAATAAACTACTTCCAAGTACTTTAATAATATTAGCACATTTATTTAGGACAAATTCAGCAAGTTTTGATTCAGCAAATTATAAACAGAACAATTAATGTACCTGACATTCCAGTCATTTATAATTCAGTTTTCAAAAATAAATGAGTTTTCAATAATGCACAAACTGCTGAAAAAAATCAGTTACTACAGCTCTGAAATGTGATTACCAATATAAACTTAACGCACAGTCCAGCACAGCCTATGGTTATGTATGCTATTAGAACAACATATGACAGCACAAATTCAGAATCTTTAGATGTTTTGTGCATGACTGTGCCTTTAGGCTCTGTGTGCCAGTCCCAGCCCAGCTGGGGCTCTTCTGAGAGGAGTGTAGTGCGTCACTACACGCCACAGTTTCATAGTCTTTGGCCTTGGCTATCCTACAACAACCTTCATTAAAGAGTTTGCAGTTTTAGGACACTATACAAGAAAAAATCCACAATTATGTTTCACAAGTTAGCTTCAGTTCCTTTCCTAAATGCACCGCAGATAACTTCTAAATTCAATTGCAGTTCCAAATGTGGAGTGCACACTAACAAAAATCTTTTTCATGTAAATCTGAGATTTATCCTAATCATGCTTAGTTTCTGTTTCTGCTTTGTTGTGCTGGGTAGCTCCACCCACTGTGAAATCTCACTGGTCCACAATGCAAATACCTTCTGATTGGCTGTAACTGTGCCATACCGTGCAGCACTTTCACATTTAATATGAGCAGACAAATTGCTCGTCATTGTGTGACTCACGTCACACATCACGTCTGGTTAGCAAGTCTGAAGACTCTTCACAGTTATAGGCCCCAGCATGACTCCTGCTTTGCAAATGACCATCTGGAATCTCTTTTCTCAGATGTTGAGAGCATCTCATAAGTTAATCAGTTCAAGGATTGTCAGCCCTGACTCAACTGACTCAAAAATCCAAAAGTCTTGTGTAATTTGCATGAAAACAGCAAAACAAGCACACTTTCAGACACCAACAAAAATATATTTACGCAATTCAAATCAATGGGCACAAGAGATTTCCATAAGCTTACAGTCTACTGAGAGTTCAGTAATTGTTTATTTACAATATAAAGGATCTTTGTGTCTGAGTCAAAGATCTCCATTAAGTCTCACTTTCTTCTCTTGTATGTGATGCAGCAGGGCCTTGGCTCTTTGCTCTATGTGGCGGATGAGAGATTTGAGTCCAGACACCCCTCCTCTGCTCACCCAGAGTTCCTGATCCAAAGACAGGGACTGCAGGAGCATTTTTTCCAGACATCCTGACCGCAGTACTGAAACGGCTCGCTCTGGAAACCTGTCAATCAACATACAATCTGTCACACTGCAAATGGGTCACATTTTCTTTAAAATCACATTAAAATGCTAAAAACTTCATCTTTGCCGATAAGTCAGAGAGTAATAAACTGATTCTAAACCAAAGTCCTTTTGATGCCAGTTCACACAAAGCATGTTTTTTGTTTTTCTATGCAGACATGTGCCAGACAGACTTGTTCGAGTGTTATGCCTGTCTCGCTTCTTTTTCAGCGTTGAGTGCATAATTGTTTTTAACAGGATGTGTAAAGTTAAAAGAATTTCATCTTTTTAACATGCATGACAGCCCATCAATGTTTGTTTCAAAATAGTGAACCAATCATAAGAAGCCGGGGGTGTATTGTTTGGGTGTACATCACAAGTATTGTTTACACTATTTAATTCAATTGCACATGCATCCAAAGGCAGCTGCAATATGTTAAGTGCCTTACTCATGTTGTGTCCTGAATCAACTCTTGTTGGCTTCAAACACACAGCATTTTAGTTTTCAGGCCAACAAAGCTGCAATAAAACTGTAAACAGTCTGGTTAGTCACAAATATTTTCAAAATGTTTAATACTTACTCATCAATACCTTCAACCAGTCTGAAGTTCAGGTTGTCTTGTGGTTGATGAGGTCTGCCTGCATTATCAATGAAGACCAGTCTGGATGGTTCTGTCTCACGAACCTATAGATAAAGGTTACTTAGTTTACATACAGCATATTGTGCATAGATTCATTCATACTTACATTATGCAAATGCAGCGACCACAAGAGTATTTTGTCCTATACGTCACACTTTAAAATACAGAAATTTCATTATGTATTATTTCATTAAATAATCATATCAACCCAAATGAGATCTGCAAACAAATGATGCTAGACCTTTTCTCAGAACTACAGTGCTTTAAAAAATGATCTTCACTAAATGTCTGTATGAAATTTATGATAATAATAGTATAATAATCTATTATGTTATCATTTGAATCCTTTTGACATATTTTTCTTGCAAATTGAGTTTTTTTATTTTGTATTTTTCTCATTCTTAAGTTTTGTTCTATATTTATTTAAGTAAATGGCACTTATGCAGATATTCATAAATATATTCATACTTAAAGTGTCCAAGTACTGTATTGCTTTAAGCTCTTTATAGCTCTAATTTTGTTGAATTACATTTCCAATCACATCATTCATGATGTCAACATGTTAGGAAAGTCATGACTGAAATGTCTTGCCTGACAGTTAACAGTCAGACTGACATAGAATGGCTCTTTAAATTTCAGGTTTGGATTAACAACAGAGACAGCTTGTGTGAATTAGACTGGTTGCAGAGGTCTCTGCTGTGAGAAAGGGAGAGATATTTCTAAGCTGTGGAATGTTCTTGTGGGTAAGCGATATTAAAACAGATGACTTTAGCAGACTGACTCTAAAAACCTAAACCAAAACCATATTGGAGCCCCATTTCTCCAGCTCTCCAAACACTATCAGATAATGACTGCAGAACCAATCTAAGGGCTCCCATGGAAACTGACTCATTTTGCTGCCTCACATCATTTACTTGGGTTTCTAACTCACAGTTTGAATAGGACCTCAAACCACAGGTTGATCTCAGGAGCTGTTGGAAAGATATTACTTTTGATATTGGAAAGCTACCCACAGTATGAAAGTAAGTTTGGGCTATGCTCTCCAGGTAGTAAAGTAATACTGACTTGCTATGTGACCTTTTTGTAAAGTCAGTCAATTTAACTTGATGAAAATGAAAGAAGCCAAGGATTTAAATCACTAAATCCAACGTCATTATTTATACATGTTTACCCTCTTTGCTCCAGCTATGTTTTATAGATCAATTTCTGGCTTATATTGATGATGTTGAGTCTTATTCAGGCACTTTGGAGAATCATCCTTATTTTTTGCGTTTTGGGTTTGATTTTGAAACTGGTCTAACTCTTTACCTTGCTAAATATGAGTTTGGCAAAGCAACATTCCCTTTTGAAAATGGTCATTGCTGTTTATTTCTTAAACTGCAATTATAAAGTTACTACATTGTGTATGTTGACATCAGAGCTATTTTGTCAGCATAACTGAATTATATAATGACAAATATCAGAAGTATTTACCAGGATATGCACCAGATTAAGGTCCTTTGGGTTTCCGCATTTGATGTGCAGAAGGTTTTCCACACACAATTCTGATGGTTCTGGTCTGAATCCACAACAGTACCGGTCCAGCCTGTCATTTACCTGGAGAAGATGTGAATCAGTCACATATCTTATATAATTACTGTTATATGAAAAGTTAGAGCTTTTATGTAAATAAACATTGCTTTCAACGCAGAAATAAAACGCGAAATAAAATGGACAGCTGACAGCACAACTGGTTTTAAACTCAAAACCAGTTTTCCTATTTAACAAGTCAAGTCCTGTGGAGGGAGCTCTTAAAGATTATTGCTATTAGGTTGCTGTGTGTGGTTTCTAGGTATAGTTTGTTGACCCTGGAACGTACTGTTAAAAAGCTTATGCCTACCTCAAACCCTAATCATAATTTATCCCTAACATCACAGGTAAAAACAAGGTTGTAGAAGCACCTTACCCCGATTATAGACCTAAACTTCACAGTAACTGTAAACTTATCCCTTAAATCTGATTGGTTGATTGGAATGTTGTCCCAGTGACATCAAAATCAAGAAGACCATGCTGTATATCTATAGAAATGGCCTTAGGTAACCTTAGAAACAGCAAGCAATGATGTGGCAGACAGCTGTTTATATGCTGATAGGAGTAATAGACTAAGAATAACATTTTTAACATTCAGTGGCTGTAACAGCTGCTGTCAGTCAGCAATATCAGCAGCCAGACTGTCATCAACAGACATCATGTTCGTCCCTGACATCAGACGCAGATCTGCTCGCTCTCCTCACACTGCCAGCACTGTGATAACCTTAGGGTTTAATTATGTAATGTTCTTACCCAACGCTGCCAATGAACCATAGTAAATACCACAGAGCATTTCTGTTGAAGAGGTTTACATGTTCCACATTTTACATGTTCACACAGCCCCTGAATATTGTACTCTGAGTCAGACGAATCTTTGTCAACCACTGTTGTCATTGCCATTGGGTGGGTTGAATTTATATATTGGGATTTGCAAACTCTTATGCTGTTTCCATTCAATAGTGAAGGTTTGGCTGATTATCATTGTTTAGTTAGCCCCTGCTGGTAGATGTAAACTACTACAACAAAGGAGCAAAATGGTAATGCTATTAATGGCTATTCAAAAGAAGGTGTGTATTCTGGCTTATATCAAGCTTTATATAAATTACATAATCATATTTTATATATTATCTCTATATAGATTCTTATATTTTATGTGTACTGTCTTTGACATCACAGCTTATGCACTAGTAGGCTAGTTGGTAATGAATGTTTAGGAACTGTGCACATTTTTGTGGCGCCATCAGGCAATCTATGCTGTCAGGATACGACTTTCCTGGAGCTCCAATGTGATTAGTCACATATCATTTATAGCATTACTGCAGTGTCTGTGAGCAGAGATGGCTGGATGCAGGCCACATACACCCAAGGGGTCATGCATCAGCCAAGCAACTGCTTTTAAGATGATTTGTGTATGCTAACAGATAAATCTCTTCAGGAATTATCCTTGGTTTGCATAAGTTTCTCTTTTCCTGCAGACTCTGTGTACACAAATGAAACAATTGGCCTAAGACAGAGACAATTACCTTAAAATGAAGTTCTAAACACAATTTAATCAGCTCACTTAATTAGACCAATCACTGTGCTATAGATTAAGTATATATTAATTACTGCTTCTTTCAGGTTCTACAGAAGACTGAACAGTTTGGAATGACATGAGTGTGCGTAAATGATGACTTTGTGTGAACAATCTTATTATTTGCTGTCATAACACACTAAGAAACCTGTGACATGTTTAAAATATAACCCACTGATGCTTAACTAACCAAATTTGCTCACATTGTTAAAAATTCCATTGTATAAGCTCAGATTGTACAAAAATGTATCATAGAAGTACATCTAGATTCAGAGCTTCACACAGAAGGTTCTGTGACAGTATGTCCTTCACACTGCTCTGTGCTTATGGGTGTGAGGTTTCACATCAGTGCCATCAGAGGTGCTAAATGAATAGATAGGAACAAATGTTCAAGGGTCCCAGTCAGCAATTTCAGCAAATCAATACAAAGCTATTAGCTGTTGGCCATGTTACAACTATTGACTTTTCTTCTAAGGTCTAATGTATTATTTATTGGCCAAGCATACGCCCACTTTTTTAATGTACACACACATACAAAACACACACGCACATATTATTCTCACAAATCCATGGAGCAAATTCATAAATACATGTATTTATGACACACATGCATGGATGCAGAAAACTAGTCTGCATGCCTGATAAGACGTGACTTGCAAAAATGTGTACTTTGTAAATGCCATGTAAGAAGGTAGCCTTTGTCAGACATACTTTTCTTCTGTATTTCTGTAATCAAGTAATTAATTCTTATGTTCTTAACAAAGGCATAGAAGAATGCACAGATTTGCTATACTTCTACAAATGTAGTGCAGGACATATTTGTATGTATGTATGTATCAATATTTGTAAAATGTTTCTAAAAGAAAAGGTGTTCCTTTAATCCCTTAAATTTGTCTGCATTTAATATCACACAGAATTGCTTTTGTTTGGTGATGGTATATATATATATATATATTTATAAATTATTGTTCAGTTCCTGTGGATAAACCCAAAAAGGTTTATGTATGTAACCAAATAGTCTGAAATAATACATATGATAGTTACACTATATTGCCAAAAGTATTCGCTCATCTGCCTTTGGACGCATATAAACTTAAGTGACATCCCTAAATGAACTTGAACCCTAATATGAATTTAAGTTAATCCATAGGGTTTAATATGACGTCGGCCCACCCTTTGCAGCTATAACAGCTTCAACTCTTTTGGGAAGGCTTTCCACAAGGTTTAG
>JAZGTJ010002975.1:0-12839 GCA_036877575.1 Botia almorhae
TCTTTCTCTGTCTTTATTTCTCTCTTTCGTTCTTTCTTTCTCTCTCTTTCTTTTTCTTTCTCTCTGTCTCTTTCTTTCTTTTTCTTTCTCTCTTTTTTCTTTTCTTTCTTTATCTCTTTCTTTCTTTAGTTCATTCTTTCTTTCTTCTCTTTATCCTTTCTTTCTCTCTTTCTCTCTTTCTCTGTCTTTATTTCTCTCTTTCGTTCTTTCTTTCTCTCTCTTTCTTTTTCTTTCTCTCTGTCTCTTTCTTTCTTTTTCTTTCTCTCTTTTTTCTTTTATTTCTTTATCTCTTTCTTTCTTTAGTTCATTCTTTCTTTCTTCTCTTTATCCTTTCTTTCTCTCTTTCTCTCTTTCTCTCTTTCTCTCTTTCTCTCTTTCTTTCGTTCTTTCTTTCTTTCTCTCTCTCTTTCTCTTTCTTTCGTTCTTTCTTTCTCTCTCTCTCTCTTTCTTCACCCTCCTCACATTTAACTCAAAAAGTCTTTTTTGGGAATGGAACAGTTTTTATGTGCTCAATACTATAAGGGAACTTGATACTCTTATAGACGATTCCAGAACCCTCACCCACAAGATGTTGGTTCTAAATCCATACGCTCTGTGGTTGCAGCCAAACTCTCAAGGCTTTCGTTGGGGCTGCTATAGTAAGACTCTGTCTTTCGGGGGGCGCTTGAGGGTATACAGTCGGATGTGTCGATCTGTCTTAGTGCTGATTGACAGGCTAATGTGGAAAGTTATAGTAGCTTTAAAGCAAAGCGCCATGAGCTTAGGACGAAGGAGTGGAAATATCCAGACTGCAGGCAGGAAATGAACCCAAACCGCCGTACCATCCCAAATCCGTCACAGCTCTGTTGGAAGAATGGCTTGCGGTTGTAGCCAGGCAGAAGGAAAAAAAATAACTCGTCATTGGCTCCAGTGGTTAATGCCTCCTGTGACGGCTGATTTTTTTCATTCGCGTAGCAGTTATGGCCAATTTTGTGTTTTTTTTAAATCTTTTTGGCCAATTTTTTAAACCGCTCAACTGACGGTCTTTAAACGGTTGCTTTCCAAAAGTGAATGAGACGCGTTCAGTGTGCTGACACTTGATCTGCGAGAGGCTATTCTCTCGAGTGAAATGGATACTTCTTCTGTAAACAGACCGTGCTTAGTGTTTCAGAGTGGCAAACTTCAGTACTTGAGAGGAGAGTAGCGTCAGCAGCCTGGTTCGACCCTGAGGAGCCCTGAGGAGCCATGAATTATACAGAGCCGATTCTGTCAGAGATACACAACGCATCACCCAACCATGCCAACAGTGTTTTCTCTCTCTCTTTCTCTCTCTCTCTCTCACTGTCTCGCTCGCTCGTTCTTTCACTGTGGCTAATGGGCCCCGGCGTGCTGTGCTAATGATGTGTTTGTTCTGTAAGAAGAAACAGTGGTGAAATCAGGGTTTTGGAAAGTCCCAGCCTGTTCTGCTAAGCCACGCTAACACCGGGGCTGTGGTGGGTACCCAACGCTGCCCGCAAAATCCCCCCCCGGCCCAGAGAGGCTGCCAGAGTTGGGTATAGGAGAGTTTGAATGAGCGTATGTGTGAGGGTCAGCCAGAGAATAGCAGTAATGGGGGAACATGTGTGTATGTACTTATACATGTATATGTGTGTGCGCCCCAGGGGCCCTTGCCAGAGAGCGAGGGCGAGGGCCCTCAAATGATCTCACTTTATGCTCAGCTCGCCTGCCATAAAAGCAGAACATACTCTGTAAAACTGTGTGTGCCGATGTGACTCATGAAAATACACAGGCGCCAAGTGTTTTATTAATTCATTATTGTGTTTGGGAAAAGTTTAGGAACACATAGATCCCTTTTCAGTCGGTTCCCCTTTTCAAATGGCTGCATGAGATTTGGATTTTCCCCTTGCTCACTTTTCCTTCTTTTCCAATATCTTTTGCCTCCTTCTATCTCTCCCTCTAAAAGTTTATTGGTTCTCTCTCTCTCTCTTATTTTCTTCTCTTTTTGTCTTATTCCCAGTATCTCGTCCTTTGTTTCTCGATGTTGTTACTACTGGTAAAGAGTCAAGAGTTCAGAGGACTTAATGCGCTGTAATATTTTGAAAGGGGTTCACTCTCTTCCCCCTTTGTTCGTTTAGATCACACACTTCATACTTTATTCTTTATCTTCTTTATCATTGGCTGTTTGGCCGTGTAATTGTTTTTCATGTTGTGCACCGTGCACAGCGGTAACTTAGCATTTCAAATGAAATTGATTTTTGCTAACACACCACCTGGTGAATATAACACATTTCCCACCCTTGACTGGTGTGCGAGGAAAACGTGATTACAGGATAAATTTAGTTCACAGTACGGATTTTAGTTTAGCGATTGGTATATTTAACCGACATTTAACCGCTTTGCCGTTGAAATCGCAAAGGTTTTTATTCAACAGCGCCTTGTCTGCAGGGTAAACACGTTGATTTCAGTAACGTGTGGTTTTGAATGGTGAGCTCAAATGATATCTGTTACATATGGAGCGGTTCTGAGGGGTCATGGATGGAGCCGAAGCAGAGGGGGTCGTGCGGGCAGGCATGGGTTCGAGGGCACATAGTCGCAGATGAAAACCAGACCCAGAGAGAAGGGGCGGGGGGGTTGGCAGGGCCTTGTTGTGGCTGGCTGTGGGCGTGTGCCTATCTGCAGTGTTCGAGCCATAGACGTGGCCACCCGAGCTTGGATGCACATGTGGAAGAGTTTATGGTAATGGAACTCTAAATTAGTAGTGGTTTGAAGCTGCCTGCAGCGGTAGGCTGTAATTAACTGGCTCTGCTGAAAGAAACAGAACCAGAGAGTGGCTGGGAGGGAGTGTGTGCTTTCTGTATGTGTGTGTGAGAGAGGGAGAGTGTCGGACAGATGTGTATACTGGAGCCATAGACGAAAAGGGCACATTGGGAGAGAAAAATATTTGCCCTAGCATGTTTTAATGAACGTTTTGCATTCAATTCTTACAAAAGATTCTCTTTTAGCCGGACGTACACATGCATGTGTGACTTGGAACGAGATTTCTCAGAGTTTCTTCATGTGGATTACAGTACAGCTGTGTGTGTTTGTTATAGAGAGACTATGAGTGTGTGTTCAGGTGCGAGTTTTTTTCAGACAGTGAGAAAGAAAACGTACAAATGTGTGTTTTGGAAAGCTCACACTTTTTTCCTGGCCAGAGTGCCTCCCCCGTAGTGCCCCCCTGTGCCCGAGCTTTGTCATTGAATCTGCCCGAGACTTTTTTTCCCCTCCGCTTTGAGTGTGTTTATGCAGAGTCCATGAGCGGGATTTTTCCCCTGCTTTTTGCCCTGATTCACAAACCACAGCACTTCCAAAAAGCGCTGAATTCTTTGGCTCAGCTCATTTTTCAAAAACCACATTTATAAAACAAGCCGGCAGCACCACCCACTCATAAAATCACCCGAGGGAGAGGAAACAAAAAATGGAGGGAGACAGACCAGCACTCCATGATGAAGAGAACCCCTCTTGTTACAAATGCTTGTGTTTACATAGAACACACGTCTGTGTGTGTGTGTTTGCACATAAGTGCAGATTTGGCTATACTTGAGAGCGTTTTTAAAAATGTCCTGACAAAAAAGTGGTTTAATTATTTAAAAGGCTCGTTCATTTGCCCGAATCGTGTTTGCAAAAAACAAAATTTAAGGCTAGATTCCCAGCTAACAATGTTAGGTTGTAAGAACATTTGATAACAGGGAACATTGGCTAATGACCATCCGAACATTGGCTAATGTTCTTTAAACATTCCCTGTTAGCTGGGTTATGATAAACATGATTGTCGTACTATATAAACCACTGCGTTATTTAAATATAGTTCTCTAATATAGTCTTCAGAGGTCTGAGTGTGTACATGAGACAGACTGGAGGTCTCTCAGGCATAGAGTGAGGTTTTAACCAGCCATGATTGTGGAGTGTCTGGTTTCACCAACAATGCGGGTAACCTGTTTTTTTGACCTTGTCGTTTATGAAAAGTAAACCAGAAAGTTAATGAAATAAAAAGGTGAAACTGCATAGAAACATGATTTTTAAAAGATGTCCATTTTTTTGGACAAACAGGCTGCCATTTTTTTGTGTGTTTCACCCTGGTCTTCTCCAGTAGAGCCTGAGTCAGGGCCTCAGGAGAGAGAGAGTGCAGAGTGAAGAGAGAGTGACTGGCAGCAGAAACAGAGAGCCTCTTTCTTGTGGAGTTTCGGTGATTTAAATCATATGGAATAGTCTGGAAACACCACAAACGTCTGGACACTTTTCAAATTGGAGGAGACAAGAGCTCTCTCTCTCTCTCTCTCTCTCTCTCTCTCGTTCTCCTCTTCCCCCAGCCTAACTTTTTCCTAACCACTTATTTTCCTTTCTATCCTCTCTCTGTTTACCAGGTTTTGATCGATAGATAGACAGACAGACAGACAGACAGACAATGTAGATAGATAGATGTATATGTGTATTTAATTAATCGTAGTACTGTTTTACAATTCTTCATCATTCCAGATAATTGTTATGTGTTTCTCTCTAAAGGTACATCCTGTTGGCCAACTGAACCCTGAGGTGGGACTCTGGCTGAAGTGAATCCTAAGAAATTTGCCAACATACACCCTAGAAGCGTTCAACAGGCCCGGACGGATTTTGCCAACCAACCGTCATCATGGCAACCAACCGGGAACGGCAAGTGGGTCACATGACCGGCTTCCCTCCTGCTGTCTACCCCTTTGCCTTTAATTCCATGCGGAGCCACCCCCCCTTCGACCTGCTGACCAATAGTAGCCTGTTTGGCCGTTTCGGGGCGGATCTTCCCAAAGAAATGGCAGCGCTATGTGAGTATTTTACCTGAACCTGTACTACTATTCTTAAAAGTAGTCGATGAAACAGAACACAACGCAGCGATAACTGATTTAAACAGTAGTATGCTGGTTTGTTGTCACATGACCTTGCTGTTTGTTTAGATTGGAGAGTGGCGCCCAGTTATTACCTCGGAAACAAATATTTAGCATTTTAAATTTAGAATTTCTGTGGAACTATGTTGTTTTATACACAAAATAACCTGGATCTAAACATCGGATCTAACAGTAGAATATTAGTATGCTAATCCAAACAGATCTGGAAGCGTGCTTCTTTGTTTGTTTGTTTTGCTGTGAATGGGAGAAAGGAAAAAAACTGAAGTGTTTTTGTTGTTTTGGAGGTTTTGCTAGCTAGCTTGTTTTGTATGCTCTGGAAAAAAACAACAATTCTGCACTGCTGAGAGGAAATGGGCTGCATGTTAACGCTAGCGCCACCGGGGGCGCTGTTTCGCATATAAACTGCAGTGAATAGAACTTGTATATAGTGAGGGTGAACTAAATAAACAAGATATGGCAGGAAAATAATGACAATAATGAATTAGCATTTTGTTGCAGTTATATTAAGTTTTGAAGTTGCACAGCATTTTAGTAGCTTTCTCATGTAAAAAATATCAATTTTAAAGCTGGTTTGTACTATATTCATTTGTGGTCTAGGTCTAGAATATGTTACAAGAATGAGACACCACTGGAAGGCTGCAGGCTTTTCTGCTTTAGATGCTAGCTTCAGGGAAAAGGTTCACCACAGACATCTAAGATCTCATCTCAGCCCGTAGGGGAAAATCTGTGATGGGTTTGGATGGTAACAACAAGCAGGAGACTCTGACTCCCCCCTCCTCAAACACACGTGTATAGATACACACTTCTCACCGACTCCTCTGCAAGTCTGAACAGAACTCCAGCCTCTTAGATGTCAGTCAGTACACCCCCACCCCCCCAAAACCACCGCACACAGCTGCCCACCTAATCCAAGAGGTATTTACAGAGAGAGAGAGGGAGGGAGGGGGTGATGGAAGCACCTGGACATGACGTCCTAGTGCGGCGAAATCCAAGAACACACCCTGCTGTGAAAACACACATGGACGGATACACAATAAACAAACCGTCTCTTTCTTAAGCTCATGAAAATGAGAAACTTTTGCTTATGTAGAGCGGAATAAAAAAACTCTGTGTGATAAACTGCTGAAATAAAAAGTCCGGCCTCAGTTGGTTTGCCTGGCCAAGTTGGTTCTGCTAGTTGGTTCTGCTAGTTGGTTTTGCTAGTTGTGTTCTGCTAGTTTAACTGGTCAGCAGGCTGGAAGACCACCTTAGATCAGTAAACTGACTTGTTTAGCTCTTGTTTAGCAGGACATTCACAAAGTGTTTGAGAGAATGTGAGAATCTGTCCGATAAGCTTGACGGGCCACATGCTAATTAGCATATTTGGTTATGGCTTTAGTTTACAGTATCATTTTTTAAATGGTCATTAACTCATTTCTGAACTAAAAATGATTTCTGCGTGACCCCTGCGTGAATTGTCTGTCGCCTATCCGAAGGCTCATCAGACCTCAAGCAATGCCAAGAATTGGGTGAGACTCGAGACCACAGAGGCCCTAATTAGCTTTTGGGGATGGTGTTTGACATTCTTTTAAGACAGGCATGTCACAAGTTGTTTTACTGGGCCGTTCTCATCCGCGCTCTGAGGAAAGGAAAAACAAAAGCAGATGAGCACCAAGCCACTGCTGTTTGGTTTAACAGGCCTTTTCATTGTTGCCAGAGCTGTCTGTCGGCTAGACTGCAGAAATCCCCAGCTCATAAAGGTCGTGCATGCTGAGGGTTCAGTCTTTGTGAGCATGTATGATTGTCTGTGTGCTAGTTTTTGTGCTGCATTGTTCTGTGGACCATTGTGTGCGATCTGGCTTACTCTGGTTAGGTGTGTTCAAGCTGCAACAGGTTCAAGAACCTCCCACAGCTATGAAGCAGCCGCAGAACTCCTAGAAATAGCTCCTAGGTGGGTAGATAATTGAACAGATGGACAGACAAACAGACAGACAGGATAGATTACAGACAGACAGGATAGATTACAGACAGACAGACAAGGTAGGTAGGTAGACAGACAGACAGACAGACAAGGTAGATAGATTATTGGAGCTCTTCAAACAAACAGTTGGAAGCCCATTACCAATACTTACCCTGTGATAGCATCTCTACTACTGAGCTCCTCAAATGCTCCTGGAACCTTTAACCAATCAGGAGAAGGCAGATGAGCTCCAAGCTGTCAAAAGAGAGGTTTTAAAAGGCTGTTCGGTCATTTCCTTTGACCAGACTGAGGCCGTGAGGTCTAATAATCCTGCTATGGCTCTGCACATAGCTTTCATTTCTCTCTCTCTCTCTCTCTCTCTCTCTCTCTCTCTCTCTCTCTCGCTTGCTCGCTCGCTCTGCATATCAGTGATATTAGTTCCCCTTTGGCGTGTAAGCACAAACCTTTATTGTTGTGACTGGGGCCAAGCTGTTGTGTAAAGGCACTTGTATAAAAAAAGAACAGCATGCTTGTTCTAGCTTGTCATCTGGAGAGAGGCAAACAGTTTGTCGTTCACTGCCCCCACAGGAATGAATCAGTATAGTCACACACAAACAAAGCATTGATGCACGCACGCAGCAGCATGAGACCCCATATGCTGCAGTGCAGAAGTGCATGTGTGCACACTACTATAATTCAGACCATATTTGGTGACGTGCTTGCATTCGATTTAATCTGTGCAGGGAATTTTAAAATGCAACCTAGAGTGGCGATCGCTTATAAAGTGACGGATTGATTAAAACACACCGGTTATTAAGGGCCTGTATCATAATTACTTTTGTATCTGATGCTCTTTAGTTAGTAACAACATTTATCATCAACTGATGGCGTTCCTCCACAATTGGCATTCAAGAGGAATCAGATTATAAAGGGAGCAGTGTGAAACTTTTCGGTTTCCTCAAAGATTTTAGTGTCTTTTATCTCCACCTCTGCTCTTTTGCCCGGTTCCTCTTCAGTTCCTCACTCCTCATCATCGGTACTAACTCAGCCTTTTGTTGTAAACAGACAGAAATGGACTTCTGGAGGATGAGTCTGTTATCTGAGGCTCTTAACATTCCCACAGTGTCTCAGCCAGTCCATTGTCTTTGTGGTTTGATTGTTTACACAAAGCGCTTCGGCAGGAAGCAGATGACTTTGTGATGGGAGGTGGTGATTCACCAAATATGACTGTCATATAGCCCAGTTTTTCTTAACTCACTTTGCTTAGAACCCAGAGTGTATGTGGAGAGCCAACAGGGACAAAAAAGAAAAATCTTTTCTCCATCGTTTTAAACATTGTTAAGCATTTGTGCTGTACTAACACAATGTATAATTGTGTGGTCAGTTACATTTTGTATTTTATTTGCATTTAGCATTTTCCTATCAACTATTTGTGACTATAACAGAACAAAGGAACCCTGTCAGAATGTATCCAGGTAACAGGGAACTTTTTTATACGATTGAGTAACATTCTTTGAAAGTTCTCTTAAAGATATCAAAAAGAGTTCTTGCAGTAACATTTCTCTAGACCAATTTTTTTAACATTATATCTTTTATATATATATTATATATATATATATATATTTGTATATATAAACGTTATTCATAAGTTGTTGGTGGAACATTTTAAAAGCATTACAGAGTTAAAAATAATATTTGAATAATGATCTTAAAACCGAGCAATAATGTTAATGCAACATTTAGTTCCTAGGACGTTCCTAGAACTTTTAAAATAACAATAACATTTTCATTATTTAATGGAAACATTATGAAAATGTTCTCACAACTTAAAATTGTTAGCTGGGTATAATCTATTTTGGGGTTTTGACCCTCTAGTTAAAAACATGCAGATTTCAATGAGAACCTTGTAGTACAAAGAAGTCGCTTCCGGGCTTTTTTTGGCGGTTTCTCTGGCATTTATTTTCTGGCGTGCTGTCTGTAATTGCATATCCAACGCAAGAACTTATTCCTCTGTGTAAACGGGAATTCATGAAGTCTTGGTTAATATTTTGGCCACAGCTGACTCCCATGTCGTTTTTTTGGAGCGCTGTCGTAACCACGGTCAGAGAGAGAGACAGGCAGAAGTGGAATTCTTTCTCTGCCAGGTCATTAAGAGCTCAGTTTGGGAATTTTGCAAATTGCTCACAAATGGAATCTCAGCTCGACTGACTCTATCCCTAAAATCTGGTGGATTACTCTACTCCCTTGTAACTCTTCTATTCTCCTCCTCTTCTGTGTGGATTTCCTCTCCTGATCCCACCATTCCACAGAGACAGGCTAGAGCAGAGGTGAGAGACAGAGTGACAAGAGGAGAGAAGGCAGAGGTTGTGAGTGAGAGAGTGGGCCGGTATTGAGTGTACTGGCATCTTAGCATGATGACAAGTGAAGATAAAGAGGCAGTGTTAAGAGGGGGCGGAGCCTCACAGTTTGCAACAGGCTGGACTGTGCACATGCAGTGTGAGGATTCTGCCATGGCGACCGGGTGTGGGAGGGGCTTACTGATGGACGTGGGGAGGGAACTTGTTCAAAGAGGCGTGGCTTCAAAGTAAGGGGAAGGGACGGGCAACTTTTTGCCAGTCATGATCATAACTTCAAAACATGTGCGTTCCAGTTTTGAACAACTCGTGTCAGAAGTCATGAGAATGCTAAGCAAGCAAGAACATGGCATACCAACTGAGAGAGAGGGAGAGAGCGAGCGAGATAGAGAGATACAGAGAAAGAAAACAGTAACAGAGCTGGAAGGCTGGTCTGACAGATGGCCAAGTTTGATAAAATGGTGAATAGTTCCACTGTTTCATTTGTGTGCTCTAAAGAACACACGGAGGACTGGAACAGCGTGTCTTTTCGCTCTGTTCACCCCTTTGGTCTTCCTCGAGTGACACTTGCAGACTCTGGGGGTGATGTATTGTGTGTATGAGATGTCAGGATAAGATTACATGTCTTTTCAGGGCCGAACATGTGTACGATATCGCTGGAGGTGGACGTTCTGATAAATGTACAAGCGAGCGTGGACTCTTTGGAGTTGAGGGTTTTAAACGGGTGTTAACAGCCACGATTGGTCATTCGAGCCCCATACGCGGGGAACTCTGGAATGTGTCAATGTGTTGAAACATGCACGGTTCTGCACAGGATGTGTGGATGAGGTTGAGTGTTGTACAGTTGTACAACGTTGTCCCCACAGCCTGTTCAGTTAGGTTTGCGTATCCCCGTAGCAACATCTTTAGCATCATCATTAATATTAATATCACTTAAATTGCCATTGTTACAATTATGAACTTTAAGACTAAAACAAACAATGCCGTAGTTGCGTTATGGATTTTTTGATTGTTCTCTGGAGTACTCGATTCTGATTGGTCAATAATTATATCACAAGATAATAATAGTACAATTATAAAATTGTGGTTATAAACCCTGTGGTTTATTTTGCATTAATGATCATTTGTCTCAACATTATCTCTTAAAGTATTAGTATCATAGTATCATTGATCTGTTTTAGGTATAAAATTATTATGCATTTAAAAACATTTAATCACTTTTTATAAGGTGTGATTTCTGTTTTAGTGGTTTAACAAAAGTACCTCTGGAACAAAGGTCCCCCGGTGTGTGTGCAGAAAGTGTGTGTTTGGTGGTATGTGTGTTCGTGTCGATGGCTGAGTTTTTCCTGATGGAGCTGCAAGGGCTCTTTTTGGTAATCGGAGACGTGTGTGTGCAGACGGAGCTCGAATGAAGTGGTGTTCTGTGTCTCTGTCATCACTGGCAATCTGTCTCCACACACACACACACAGAGAAAAACCTGGTTACACTCAGCATATGCACAAACATCCTGCGCCAAAGAACCCAGTACACAAAAACTAGCAGAGGACTAGCTGCATGCTCAATAAATCTCCCAGAGCTCTTTAATAGCTCAGCAGACATAGTGGCGTTCTCAGTTATGTATCATTTAAGTATCAGCTGTGTTCACATTGTCCCTTTTTAAATTCCGTTGAAGAAAACAAATACACACGAATAAGACACACAATTGTCTCATTGATCAGAGGTTGCTCTTACATAGATAATGAGACATCATGGAGGTCTTAGTTATGTTTTAAGTATCGGTTAGATTACTAGGTAAACATTGTGTTCTTGTGGCTCAATTGGTAGAGCATTACGTTAGCAACGCAAGGGTTGTGGGTTTGATTCCCAAGGACCACACATACTGATAAGCTGTATAACTTGAATTCAATTCAACTTTATTTATATAGCGCTTTTCACAAAATGTCATTGTTACAAAGCAGCTTTACATGTATGATAAATGTACACAGCACACATAGACAGACAGACAGACAGACACACAGACAGAGAGACAGACACACAGACAAAGAGAAAACGGGTAGGAGAAACAGGTGATATTATGCATGTTATACAATCATATATGGGGTATGAATAGATACTGAATGAACTGTACGTTGCTTTGGATAGCAGCATCCACCAAATGCATAAATGTAAAGGTAAAAATACACACGACTGAGATAATTGTTGACATACAGTATACGTATAGAGCTGTAAAATTAATAGATTGCACAGCTCACTTAATAGAATCTGATAAGAATTCTTACCTTTCCATTTAATTTTGTTGCTGTCTAGCAGAAACAACTGAGACATTTGAGATGTGATTTTTCTCGTATTGGGCCACACACAGGCACACCATTACTGGGAGTCCTGTTTAATATCTTTTAATGTACAGTGTTTGTTATCTGGGGTCAACATCAGTGAGTCACGGTTGAACCTGATTATACAGCTCAGCTCGGGCGCTGCCTGAGTTCGACTCATCTGGTGCTGCTCGTCTGGTCTGGAAGTAAAGATGACACAGAGGCAGCTAAGTGAGATGGATTTCCAGCGGTTTTGGGTCTGTTTGTCATCTGATTTTTGTCACATGAGAGGAAGGAGGGAATCGAGAGAGAGAGGGAATCGAGAGAGAGAGGGGAGAGAGAGGGAGAGAGGGGGTCTTAAAGAGTCAAGCCTTTAAAACATCGAAAACAAAGCTGTCTTTAAAGAAGTTCTTGCGTGGTGTTTTAAAAAGTGCAGCAGGGTCGAACGAGTGTAACTTTCAAAACAGAAGGAAAAGGAGGGAGTGAGGCAGAGGTGGTGGAGAGTGATGGAGAATAGCTTGAGCTCCGAAGAGAGAGAGAGAGAGAGAGAGAGAAATAAAGGGAGGGAGAACAGGATAAGTTGGGGGAAAGTTAGTGGCCCAGTGGGGATTTCTCCTGGAGTTCAGCCTTCTTGGCTGGGGAAGGGGAGGAGGTGCAGGAACTTGGGTCAGCACTATGAAGTTAGATTAAATGTCCAAGTCCACTTTTTTTCACCCTTAGACTCCACAGAACTGTTTTTAACAAAAGATTTCAGCAGGAGAGCAGACATTGCAGAGTTAGTTTCAAAAAGTCATTTCTGTCTTGGAATGACAATATGTCCGGTCAGATGACAATCATGTTTAATAAGTTCCAAGACGCTTTAATACAAAATGACTTTTGGAAAATGACTTTTTTTTGAAGAACCAAAACCAGTTTATGATACAGTAAAACAATATTCTCAGCAGTACCACAATATCACATTACCAGAGTAAACCAGTAAAGGGTTACAGCTAGAGCAGAAGTGTAAGTGCTGAGAAGAGATTTAAAAAAGCATTAACAGATTTGCTGATTGTAATAATTTCATATCAACATAAAGCTGCATATACATTCATTTGTTGCTGTGTTTAATAACGCCAGGCTTTGTAACTTCTTAAATTCTCACCGTTCTTTTTTAAAAACGCGCTAAAAGATTTAATAAGACCTTCCCCCATTAGCCATTGTACATTTTGATCCGCTATTCTGTTCGTTCCTTTGTCACTTTCTGCGTTTATGACACAACCATTACATGCATTACCTCAGCAACACAATTGATGAACTACACTGTCTTGTCGAACAAAAGGGCCATTAAAAAACTTT
>JAZGTJ010002975.1:12930-38466 GCA_036877575.1 Botia almorhae
GAGGGTCGCCTAAAGAAAATAAATGAGAACCATAACAAAGTCAAGAGCCACAAGATCAATAAACAGGCTAATGAATACCGTTCTCAGCGCATGCCCCGGCGTGCTCGGAGAACCACCCCGACGCGCTCGGAGAACCACTCTTTGTTTCTGTGCGAGTGTGAAGAAGAAAAGGTGTTTTGGGAAAATAAGGAGTGGAATGCAGGAGAGCATTCTGTGTGTTTTTGAGGATTGGCAGCGTGTCATAGAGAACCAATACAGCAGAGCAGATTGACAGGAAATGGGGTCTTGTCTTAGGTGACTGGACTGTACCATTACCCGCTAGTTGACAGGGGTGGGGGGAGTCGGGGAAGGAAGGGTTGGGGGGGGCTGTTGAAGATGGATGAGGCAGAGCCGGGCCACAGGCACCTCTCTTGCTCCTAGCATTGTGTTCAGCTGTTTGCTTGACTTGAACCCTGGTATGGCTCCATCCAACTCCCCAGCTGTTCACTCATTGAAAGCCACTGGCAGTGAAACTGGCAGATCTATTTATTTCCTGGTGTTTTTTTCGCAGGTCATGTAGTCTCTGATTGTCTGCGTGTGGTGATGGTGTATGCGTTGTTATTTATTGGGTGTTGGGGGCGTAATTTAGGGCAGGAGTGAAAGAGGGCGACCAGGGTTGACTGGCATGAAAATGGTGAATTAGCTGGTTATCTGGTTGTGATGTACTACCGGTACTGCAAAGTATTTTTTATGCACATATTACAAGTTACATTTTAAATTTGAAAGCGAGGCGGTGAGACGTGCTGCTTAAGTCAGTTTGAAAAGCTCTTTTAAGGGTCTAGGTCTTTTTGTGCCCCACATGTTCTGTAAAATCTGTGCAATTCTGTCAAAAGCTGGACTGTCTCATATTCCTGTATTTATTAAATATTTTGGCTAATTTTATTTGTTTTATTAGGACTGTGGTAGTCACGGCTCAGTTTAGCATGTTTACATGACAGATTGCGATTTTTCTCCCCAACTTAATAGAAAAATGCGTAAAAATTGGGTCCCATTTAAAGCCGCAGTCTGTAACTTTCGCCTCTCTACCGCCAACTCTGTTTGAAACATAAAATTGCAGGTTACCTTATATTCTATTCATTCCATATGTCAAAGTCAAATGAAGGCTAACTGACATTTCTCGTACCTGACAGCTCAAATTATAAATCGTTATAAATGTAACTTTGCAAATTGAGGTAAGAACATTATTTTGAACACTGATCCGTCACGTACTTGAACGATGGTGGATTTTTTCCCCTCTTCAGTTCAAAAAAGTTAATAATTGCAGCTTATATTCATGTTTTACAGTGTTTTTTTGTTATTCACATGAAGCCCATTTTTGTAGTTCTGTCAGCGGGACAATCGACTTAAACGTACACAGGAGTACAAAACATTAATCGAAATGTATGTCCATCCCTCACGGACTGCCGTTCATTCATGTCAGACGAAATAATGTATCTACTCTCGCTCAGATCCACGGGAAGGGAGTCGAATTCATCATTTCTACATCACGAGTCTGAAAGCAAGCCGTGACATTCCATTCCAAGTTCATCTTCCTGTTGGTCTCCAGCCTGGCGTCCTCCAGCTCTCAGATTCTTTCTGTGAACTGAATAAACGTGCCTCTGTGAGGGCCAGAGGGGGCTTTGAATATTCGCCACATACTTAATGAGGTATAGACAGCAGTGACCATCAGTCATTTACCCTGTTTTTGTGAAAGACAAAAGGACGAATTTTGCCCTGGCATCTGCTGCTTGCACAATGCACTCTCTCTCTCTCTCTCCCTCCCTCTCTCCCTCGCTCGCTCTCTGTGTCTCACTCTGGACTTTAATGTGGTTATGATTAGAGACGGGGTTGAGCGATGGGTTGTTGGTGGTGGGGGGGGTGTTCTCATATTTACTGCAAGGAAAAAGGGGGAGGTGTTGAATCACAAAAAGAGAGAGAGTGTGTGTGTGTGTGTGTGTGAGTGTGTAGTGCTGAAATACGAATCACAAAAACAAGGCCAGCAAGAATCAAATAAAAGTTTGTCCTCTAAACAGATCAAGCCTGGCAAGCTTGCACACACACATACACTGTGGCCCCTCCCTCTGGCCCTCTCAATTTCTCTCCACCCTCTCTCTCTCTCACCCCCCCCCGATCACACTCTCTCTCCACCCCCCTCTGGGTGCGCAGAGCTGAGGCAGTTGGTTCGCTCTGCTGTGTCTGAGAGCCGTGAGTGTTGTGTGCCTGTTATTTAGGTCTGTTACAGCACGCTAGGAGCAGCTCGCCCCCGATCTCAAAGACGCAGCCCTGCCAAGCAGCCAGCAGTGCCGCACAAGAAAGAGAAACAGGAACGAGCAGAGCGAGAGAGAGACTGAGGCACGCACAGAAAAACACAGAGGGAGAGAGAGTGCAAAAGCAGCAGGATCAGGCGGCGCGTATATCCAGAGTGCAGGAATTCCAGCAGGAGATTAGTGGCGTTGTAACTGCGGGTGTTGTTATTGTTTTTTAGTGACGTGACGTGAGTCCGAACGACACTGAGAAAGGGTAACAGAACCGAGCAGGTTTTAAATCGGTTTTAGTTGGAGGCGGGTGGGTTAACAGGCGATATGTTCGACT
The DNA here is from genome assembly GCA_036877575.1 of Botia almorhae. NCBI lineage: Eukaryota > Metazoa > Chordata > Actinopteri > Cypriniformes > Botiidae > Botia > Botia almorhae. Next base: position 15,541 of record JAZGTJ010002975.1, read on the forward strand.
GCATGGAGGCTCTAGGCATGGGCCCCCGCCAACTCTACGATGTCACCAACCGGGGTGCCTGCATGCTTCGGAAGGCGAGCCCCTTCTACGCCGGACTGGACCCTTTTGCCTGGACGGGGACGGCCAGTGTGCGCTGTAAGTGTTGTTTTGATTGCATTCGTCTTATTCGTTCTGTCACGCTGTCACTGCTTTCCTGCTAAACGGGTCTCTAACTGACCGCAGGAAACAGACCCTTCGTGTCAAACGAACCATTAGTTAGAGCGCTTAAGCTTCTTCTAGGCACGCACCACGCTGTGTTTGTGTGTTTTAGAGATGGGGGGAGAGAGAGAGAGAGAGACAGATCGTGTGCTGCTAAACTTGATCATTTTCCATGATCGCCGACCAGAGAGTCCGGTTTCGCAGACAGTGTTGGTAACCTGATTTTTGACCTTGTCAGTTGATGAAAGTTAAACAGAAAGTAAGTAACGTGAGAGGAAAAGATGAAAGAGAGAGTGGGTTTGAGAAAGAGAGCGAGAGAGAGGTGGGTGGGGGGCGAACCTGACACTGTGCTATAATTTCAGTCATGCAGATTGCATTTGTCTTCTTCACTTTACAATTGTGGCAGACAGTACTGGTATCCCAGCATGCAGACCACAGGTCAGCCCACACAGCAGCATCAAACAAGCATAAAAGTGTCTGGGGAAAAAATGAGTTTTGTACCGTTTGTTTTTATGTGTCAGAGATGAAATGCCTAGATTTGGAATCGGAAAGACTGGAAACTCGGTATGATTGACATAAATGGTGACGTAAATAACAAAGAATTGGTAGAAGTGTATTGAGTGGAATGTGCAGAAATCCGGAGAGCTTCTCTCTCTGTTTTAATCATTGGATTTTCCTCCCCTTTTTCCAGACTTTAGTCTTTGGCTCTAAAAACAACCTCCATTCAACAATAAAAACCGTACATTTTCAATACATTTTCATAGGGGACCAGAGGGACTAGTGGGGACTAGAGAAGACAGATTCTGCATGAAACTAGGTAGATAAATCTATATATAGAGACTGACTGATTTGATAGAGACTGACTCACTGTCTGATGTTTGGCTATTTTGAGATTATCTGCAGTAGTAGATTAGCAGAAGAGGTCATTTTGTTTAATGACAGTTCTGAAATCTCGCAGCACCCTCATTTCTGTGTTTTAGTTTTTTGTGTATGTGATTTTTTTATTTGTATTTTCAAGTTTCACTTAAAGTTTAATTGGCATGAAATTCACCTTCAAGTGTCATCAGCATTTTAATTAAAATTTTGATCTAATTTGGTTCAATCTGATTATATTTGTCTGCGTAATATCAGTAAACCCTAAATATACACTCTAGATATCGGCACCATCCATTAAAAATCGAAAAACAGAAATTGGTCTCTGTTTACATGAGGTTAGAGGAAATGGTCTTGTGTTTACACACGATTGGTCACACAAACACTGACACACTAAGGAATGAGACAAAAACTCTAAAGTTCTGTTGAGTAAACACTGCTGTTAGCCTTTCCACACCTCACGGCCTCAGACGTTTTCAAAAATGCACGCCGCTCTCGCTGTTTTCCATTTGTATTTGTTGAACCTTCTGCTTTTTGTTCCCTCTTCTCTGCCTCTGAGTGAAAGTCATCTGTCTTCATTAATCGTTTAGACACCAACGTTTCAGTGGCTGTCAGCCACACTGGGTTCTCTTTAATGAAGACAGATGCCCTGTCTGGGCTCGACCCAGAGGGGAAGGGGGCTCCATAATGCCTCTTCTCCTCGGCCAGGGCCGTGAGGATAACAAGATAAAATCTGTTTATTTAATCAGTCATGTCTCACCAATGCTACACAAGCACACACAGGGCCTGCGTCGGAAAACCAAGACTACAGATTCGGCCCTGCGTCTCGAGTTTTGTTTCTCTCCTGGTTCCAGGAAATAGGGGAGATAGAGAGCCGGTCAGACAGATTCAACTGCCCTCGGGGAGCAACCCGAGTGGTGCCTCTCTGCCCAGTAACCTCTGTAAACAAGGCCGGCCTATGCGACTGCAGGGCCACCGAGATTACAGACTCTCAAAGCAGTTCCTCTTCATTGTCCTCCTCAACAGGGCAGATGAATCAATGCTGTAGCCCCATATCTCATTAGGGGCAGACCAGCTGCTGTGCATGTTGGGTAGCCTCTATTGGCCATTCAGTAGATGCAAATTCTTTCCTAACTACGGTCCAGAATCTCGTTATCTCTTTAAATTTCGGTTTTAAGGGGCTGTTGCTCATTTATTTGATTAGAGTGCAACAGGGAATTGTTTTTTTTGGGTGGGGGGATTTGGACATGTTGCAGGCCATACTTGAACCCGGTCACCTATCTGAGCACCACAGATAAACTTATCTGAGGCACATGCTAAACGCTGCAGGTTCAGCACTTGTAATCTGTAGGAAGGAAGTTGCTACTCACAAACAGATTTCTGTTTCGTGTGGTGGGCAACATGGTGGTGCCTAAACGTTTCGTTTGACTAAAAAGTGCTTGAAATGTGCCACTCTTTTGCTTGGCAATGGCATTCAGGAAACTAGAACCATGCAATAAACCAAAAGCTAAAAATGAAAGGTCGACACTTATTGCTGCTACACCATTTACAAACCCCCCCCCACCCCCCCGCCTGAGCGAGGTGAAGAGTAAGATAATCACAGACCGCTGTCTGTGTGGTCAGTCTTTCCTGTTTTTATGTGCTGCAGTTCAAGACCTTATTGGATTCTATTCATTTCTCTTTTAAATTCAATGTCAGAGGTTATGGAGAGGCTGTGTGTGAGATAATGTCGTCTCTCACAATGTGTGCTGTATTTGTTCCATTATTTGTTCCATTTTTGAAAGGGAAACAGTAGCGAGAGAGGTTTTTAATAGTGTAATATTTTAAAGCGAGGCAAGGCCGTATTAAGCCAAACACGAAAAGGAAGTACGCAGGTGATTTAGTAATCTACACTGCAGAGAGATAGCATCACTTTTCTGTGAACTGTCAACTTAATTTCCCTTTTTGTTTGCTAATGATTAGCGTGCCACTGTAGTTTTACACACAGCTTGGTGAGACGAGAGGTAGTTGTAACGGGCAATTGTAAATATTCAAATGTTATCGATTACAAAATGTTATCTCCCCCAACCTGAAAAAATTCACTTAGTTAGAAATGAACTATAAAATAATTCTTTCACGTGTTCTTCCAAGAATTTTCTGAAGATGTGCGTGTTTGAGAATTTAAACTATATCTGTTTCATCTCTAGGTTTCTGGTTAAATCAGCCATGACACGTTCTAACACTTTCACTGATGGCTGTCATACAGGATATTGTCATGGGTGTGATGTCAGAGGAAATTGTAACATCAGAAATGAGAGAGATAATGTATGTGAATTAAAAGATACAGTTTAGTAAAAGGGGTTTCTCCCATTTTGAATTATTATAATTCCAGTGGACTTTGGCTTTAAACACATTATTTCTGACAGCTAAAATAATTATTACTATATAAAGAACAAAACTATTCTACTACAGCTAATGACAATAATATTTTGATGTATGCTCTCTAGTGCTCAGGGATGGATGTGATATTTGTAAATCTTGTATTAAACTTATTATCACAATCTAGTCGTCCCTTTTATAAGTCTCTTAACCGCAGGTACATGTGCCTTTTTAACCCGATGATGGCAGGTGGATTTGTAGTCATTTTTCAGTCATTTGTAGTCATTTCACAAAATATTACACACTGTCTGCACTTATGTGGAACCATGTGATTATACTTGATCTTCTGTTGTCTATGTAGTCTATGTCTTATGTTGCACCGTGGTTCTGGAGGAATGTTGTTTTGGTCCACTATGTAGTGCACCTACTATATACGGTTAAATAACAATAAAAAACGTATTGTTTTTAACTTATTGAACCCCTACGTTCGCCAGTGTCATTTTTGCTCTTTTAAATGGGAGATGGCAAGTGTTTGGTCCGACTCTTCTAAAGTTAATGGGTAGAATCTTCCTGGCCTGGTGTCTCGGGTTCATACACACACAAGTCTTTGTTTAGTGTGCGCTGTCCACATCAGTGTCTGATAAGCTGTCTGAAACAGAGCTGGATGCGAAAGACAGGGAAATGAGGACTTCCTGTGTCCTCTGTCACACGCAGCCTCTCATTTTTTGTGCTAATGGAAGTCTTCAGTTATTTCATTATAATTACAAAAAGATTCAATTAAAAGATTAGAGTGCCCGAGGAGGCAGGGGCATAAAAAATGATAGTTTGATGGTTGTGTGTGTGTGTGTGTGTGAGAGAGAGAGAGAGAGAGAGAGAGAGAGAAAGAGAGAGAGAGATTTTCGTGTGTGTGGGTGTGTTGAAGGAAATAGGAAAAAGTGGTTGGCCATGAGTGTTTAACACATTGATCATATCCAGATCCAACAACACAGATACATTTTGTTGGTATTAAATGCCATAAATAATGTTTCTACTAAATTAGTTCTATTTGATCCTGCACTTTGTTTATTGTTGCAGTTTTTTGTATTGACCATCTAAGCCAAATACATTTTCTGGACAGTGTTTTTGCAAGGATGCCACTTCCTGTGCGAGCATTTCCTGTTCACTGAGTAAATTATCAAAGTATTTTGAGAACTGAGATCGTTCAGATGTCACATTATATAAGAAAGTTCTGCAGTATCTATTAGCGGCTTTTGGTCTTTCACAATTTCATGGCTCGAATAATAAGCGGCAAGCGTGTGTGAATTATGTATAGGGTGTATGTGCGTGTTATAATGATTTAAAATGGTGCAGTCGCTGTGTGTGAATGAGCTGTTGAACTCTGCCTATGAGGGAGTTGAGGACAAACCCAGGAGAGAATTTAAGTGGCCACTAAGATTCCACAGTGTACTGTTGGAAACCATTTGCTGCTGCAAAAGCGGTTTGTAATATCAGTGCGGGGTCAAGGAACCATAAATATAAAAAATCTGCTTTTCATAGACCAGCGAGGGAGATGTGAATTTGGGACTGACTGTGAAATGTTTGGACACTATAATTGATCAAACCAAAAACATCTGTGTGGCCAGGGGCTTGTTCGCCAAATCTGGAATATGGGCGAGTTCCTTACACCTTGTTGTAGATTTCAGAACCCTCTTGAGGGGTAAGCGGAAACCCCTATTGGTGAATCCAGATTTATCCACATTTTTATTTAGAAGCTGTTGCCAATTACCCAGCTAACAGGGAACATTCTCAGAACGTTGGCTAATGCTCTCTAAAAGTTCTCTCAACGTTATTAAAAAGCATTCTTGTAGAAACATGAGTGAAACTTTTTATAACATTATATTTAATACATTACAAACGTTATTGTTGTTAGTGAAATGTTTAAAAACGTTACAGAATTAAACAAACGTTAAAATAACGTTCTTAGAGCCAAGCGATAACTGGCCGTTTTAAATGTTCCTAAAACTTTCAAAATAACACTTGTAACAATTGTGTTACTTAATTGTGTTAGGGAAACGTTCGGACAACTTGAAATTAGCTGGATAGCTGCCTTTCCCCATCACTTTCATGGGTCTCTCATAAACACAAACAAGGCTAAGCATCATGGGATTGAAAACTCTGGGTGAGGCTGAATGACCGTCATAGTCTGGCCATCACCTCCCTTTTGTCCAGTGATTTAGTGGTTGTTTACGGAGTGCTCCAGTGCCTGGTCGGCGGTTTCTCTCTGGGGGCGAGGCGTTGGCAGGATCTGTTTCAGTCTGAAACCATGTGTGATCTCAGTGTGAAACGAGAAGCTCTGTTACCAGTGTGTTGTTGACTGACGGTTTGGCTCCATCGTTGCTAAAGCTCGCTGTTGTGTGGAGAGGTGAACCCACATATAGCTCAAGCCCCCTCCTCTTCAACAGTTGATCATTTTATGTGTGTGTGTGTGTGTGTGTGTGTGTATATATATATATATATAGAGTCACCTTGAGAGACAAAACCTCTCTATCTTTTTCTATCTCTCTTTATAGATTCAAATAGCACAATATTTTTACAGCAGTCTAATTATAGATGGCTTCCTTAAGACCGATTACTTCTGGCAACCCACTGACTAGTCGATTTAAAAAAATATGTGGTTGATCACATTCCTGTTATGTACAGCCAGAGGTGAGAGGGTGAGAAACGTGAATCCTAAATAAGCCATGAAAGATGAATGCTTAGAAGAGCCCAAGGATGCTTGTTAGAGCAGACCATCTGTACTTCACCCCCCCGCTCATCCATCTTTTTAAACGATCATCTGCCGTCTGAAAACTCAGTCTTTAGTATGAGCGGGGATAAGACTGTCTGTCTGCCTGACAGGTCTGTGTCTCCGATGGGCTACGCTCCATTTGGAAAATCTGTGTTGGCTCTAAATAAAAACGTATGAGTGGATTGGCCTCTCAAGGTGGCTTGCTTCAAGGTTACGACTGGCCTTTTGTCCGTTTCTTTGCTGAGGGTTCAAACGGAACATTGTGCGGTATTGCTCTGAAACTTCGCAATTGCCCGTTTCCACAAAGTGTGCCCATCAACACCCAAACATCTTAGTGTCTGGAGGCGTGCTGCCACACTAAAGTGCGAGAAATCCGCTCACGTAAGCAGGCATCATATTGTAACTTCCCCTTTAGTCATAGCAGAAGTTTCTCACGGATTGACTTGTGTGCCATTAGAGAGAACGGAGCCGTGCCAGACTGTTGGACTGACAATGAATTGCTCTGTATTTACACCCAAGAAACCCACAAGTACTACTTTCTCTAACCACAAATCACGTAGAAAGCCGGAAGCCACAGTCAGCGCTTGTCTTTGTGCAAAAAAAGTTCAGTTTAGGGCTCACGAGATTACTACAGACAACCACAGCTAGACAAAGGCTTGCTCAGATCCAAATCCAACCAGCTAATTTACAGCAAATAAACTGGCTGAGCCAAGATCGGGACTTTGTGGCAAGACCAAATAACTTGCTGTTTACTCTTTTTAACATTTTATGTGCAGAATTTAAGGTGTGAACCTTTTAAAGGTTTCCTGCTTCGTCTTTCGCGGTTTCTATTGTTTGGGGAAGGAAGCAATAAGGGCCAAACAAGGAGTTCCTCCGCCCAAGTCCTAAACAGAGAGACACTTTGGACTGTAAGTTCTCTCTGTTGAAGCAGGTGAGCACAGGCAGCCAGACAGATGGTGAGAGGAAGTCTGTGTGGACCAGAAGATCAAAGATAATCGTTAGATGAGGCTGTCTCACTGCCTGTTGGCTTCTTCGTTGATCAATGCTCGCGTCCACGGAGGAGGCGTCCAGCCATTGAAGTGGAGGGGAATTAGAGGAGACATTCTCTCTCACTCAGGGCCTGACAGCACAGATGAAGCCTGGCAGGGGTGCTGGAGATTCAGTGGAGTTGCAAATGTAGATGTGTGTACCAAAAATCTGTCGGCTCTGAATCAGTCCTTCATTGTGTGCCGAGTGCCCCTCACTGTCTGGTTTGGATAGAGTCCTACCAGCAAAATAGGACAAAAGCCCCCAAACAGTTTGCTAAACAGGCTTTAGGTTTAGGACTTAACCAAGGCTTTTTGTTCATAAAGGTTCATTGTTTTGCAGTACCTTTCAAGCGGCAGTGCGTAACTTTGTTTGGCTAAAATGAACAAAAATCAGTGACTGAACAAGTGCTTAACAAATCTTTGTTCAAAACGATCTCTTTAATCTGATTCATAATGGTAAGTTTATAATAATGATTTATAATGCAAGCTGTCAGCTGTGTGTGTGTGTAGCTATGATCTCTATAGTGCAGCTATATAGATTACCCCCCCCCCTCGTGTTTTAGGTGTGTAGACCTCCCTGATTGTGATGGATCTGTGTGGCTCATGTTTGGAGGGATGGTTCACTGCTTGTACAGTAGTTGTTAGTTTTCGCCTGTAATCCAGGAAGGAGGATCTGCATGATTGATTCTCTTTGTTCATTGACACAGAGAGAAGTTTGAAACAGGCCCAAAACACAAGGCGGCTCTTTACCTGCTGCCCTTTTCTTCACCTCCTGTGAAGGTCCTGGCCTACAGAAGACCTTTTTTCTGACCAAACTCCATGACGATGGCTATATGATTATATGAGAATGTCAACTGTCTACAGTTAGTCTGCCAGCCGCTCTTGGCATGTGTACGTGCATGTGTGTTTACATACGTGTTCGTACCTGTGTGCGGGTTATGACATGAGAGTGTAAATTTGTTGAGGAACTGACCAGTCTGGGAAATATATAAGTGTCTCCCTCTCCCTTCTCTCTCTCTCTTCTCTGAGACATCTTTTGGATGGCAGCCCAGTTTTATCACAGTCCTTCCTTTCAAAGAGAGCCTTATTGCAACAGGCAGAGCTCCTCATTTTTTACAGGCCTGCGAGCAGTTGGGGGGGGGTGACTTGGGGGGGGGGCGACCCTGGGGTCTGGTGGAGGGGTGTTGGGGTGGTTATGCTCAGGTAATGAGCTCATAGACAGCTGTTGATGGCAACTGCTACCACTCAGCGCCCCTAATGAAAGCTCACACACACCTCTATAACTTAACGCTCCTTTTGTTCTGCATCTATGGTGAATTGACATGGGATGCGTTCTAAACCCTAGCGAGCTGCCTAGGTGCCCTTTGCAACAAGTGATTGATTTGTTGATTTGCTTTGTTGACGTTTCTCTCCATTTGTCCACCATCTTGGATTTTGTTCACTGAGCTTTCACAATGCATTCTGGGAATCTGAGAGGCAATGCTACTTTGGAAATAGGTGGGACGCTTCTTGGGAGCAAAATTATTGCTAATAATTTAATATTTGACCAGCTTTTAGTCGGTCAAACTGCCAACAGTGTAAACTGTTAAACATCAAGGTTCTTCACAGAAATGTTTGGGTTTTAAAGAATGATTTATTGTCTTTTTATAGGGTAAAGAATCATTTTCCATTACATCCAAAAAAATAGTTATTTTATGGCATTGTGTAGCACCTTCTTTAGAGTGTAATTGTTGTAAGTTGCAAAAAGGGATCCGAAAATTGTTCCAATACAGGAAGGATTTTTTTCTCTGTAGTATGTAAAGTTCCAAATGTTGAAAACAGTTTGCAGTAAGATAAAACCTGCAATCAAAAAGAGTTACATCCAGCGGAAGACATGGTGATGCAGTTATGAGGAAGGAAATGTGATTGTGTTGTATGAGGTGGTACGATGACAACAGTATGTGAGGAGGATCTGGTGATGGCAGGAAGTCTTGGGCAATGAGAGGGAAAGAGCTACAGCTGGTTCCCGTAATCAGGAAGCTGGCAGTCATGGGAAGGCTATGTGTCCTCACCCATCAGGCCCTGCTCCGAGGGGGCGTGGCCTGCCAATCAGTCTATCAATCACCTCGCTTCACAAAACCTGGCTAATCTGTGGCCCGTCTGCTGCCCTGGCAGCATGCACAACAAAGCGGTATGTCCACCCAATGTTCCCGATACGGTCTCGATATGAGACAGAGCAAAATCTGGGAACTTTCTGTGGCGGGAGGCAGGATTACGTTGTGAGAAACAACAAGCAAATACACACCCAACACGCTGAAATACTTAGGAGGACTTGAGACGCAGAGAACTATATTTGCAAATCAAATGGGAGTCTTTAGAGACACTCGCTGGATGAGTGCCCATGCAGAACTGAGCACACACACATTCACATGCCAAGACTAGATTTGGGAACAGTGTTCCATTAAAGATTCAATCACACCCACAGTCACGTACACAAAATCTGCTGCTCTATTGTGAAAGAATAGTTGTTCCGCAGCCAATGCGTCATATGCTGCTCAGCTAAATGCGATGTTGCAATACTTAAAACACATGAAGCTCACGCTTGTTCTTTGTGCTTTTGTACTCGTGCTTTTTCGTTTCAAACCAAAATAAAGGCACTCTTAGACACAGTTACATTTGTGCATTCAGTAGACGTTGATCCTAAGTGATTTACGGCGCATTCAAGCTATACATTCGATCGGTATGCGTGTTCTCTGGGATTCAACCCCACAACCTTTGTGGCGCTAGCGCAATGCGCTACCATTTGAGCTACAAAAACACCCCGTTACCCGTGTGCCGTTATGGTTTTTGCGTTAGTTGTGTGACCAATGAATTTCAATTTGGACTAAATTACTTTAACAGGTCTGCAAAAAACATTTTTGGGGCCATTTTACAGTTGGTGATAACTGCCAACATATATTTTAGATGATGTAGATATAAGGTTGAATATTGGATATATATAAATACATAACTATAAACCAAATATTAATGTAAACAAACCATTTTTCCAAGCATAGTGTGCATTATCTGTCTTTGTGTATTTACTTTTCCCTAGCATTGAGTGTATTGTGCGCGTGAGTGTATGTACGAACATTTTCCTAGCGCGGGGTCGCCTCGGTTGACATTGGGATTAGCCGAGGATGGTCCACCTGGAATAGTTGTGTACAGAGAATACAGAGGGACTAGTTCAGTAGGGAAACACAACACCAGGCAGGAAATGAACAGCATCTACTGATAAGTGCAGTCAGTCTCTACCTGTCACTTCATCACCAGCCATCCGCCCTCAGCCTTCACATTGTCATGCAAATCAAGTCTCTGCCTGGAGAGCTGATAAGGCCTCTCGTTTCAGAACGCTTTGTTTCCCAAACAGAGGAGAGCTGAGTGCAGCCTGACAGAGCAGCCCATCCCATTGTGCACCCCAGGAGAGCTGCTGACTGATATTTGGGTAGAAGCATCAGAGGGAGGGAAAACAACCGGGGTTTTTACGGCAGGAACCGTCTCGAGTTGTTGAGAGATCCTGATGGATCTTTTTCTTCACTCAGACCTCCATTTTCTTTTCTTTGCCACTCTGACGGTGGCGATCAATAGCGTGTTGTTTTGTGTGTGGCATGTGGTACTTTTAAAGCAAATTGCCATTTTTTTACACAAACGAATGAGTGAACGCTCGGTTTAAGGGGAATTGTTAATGCTGAAAGAGTACATGCATGTTGTGATGGCAATACATGTTTGGGGTATATACTGTAATTATAATTTTAATGTCACCTAGGATGTTTTGAACGCCCTCATATACTAGTTCTTAAATTGTTTACACTTGTTACACGTGCTAGTTATTGTCTAGAAAGCAAGTGTGAGGAGCCAAAAACTAGAACCTGTTCACTGACTGCCTCATGGCAAATTCTGATAAGAATCCTCTAGTGTACTTCAAAACAGACCAGTGCGAGAAACAAAGGTATTGCACAACACACTGCATGTTGCATAAATAATGCCCATTAAAAATGCAGTTTGAAGTCCGTGCTGCTCAGAAAGTGTAGACTGTAAATTATTAAGTCTGTAAATTATAATTCTATAAATTCTAAAAGAGTTTTTTGACTCCCACTTGAAGCACAAATGATTCGTTAGTAACCATGGCCATGAACAGAGGGCTTTACTGTATTTGAGCTTAACCATAAAGAGGGCTTTTTTCCTCCCCCATTGACCCTCTCTATTCTCTCCCCTTTCTTCTGTTTTCTATCAAATTCTTTTCTTTACGTCCCCTTTTCTTCTTTTGAAGTCTCCAGACTCTTGTAAAAGACCAGCTTGGTGGTTTTGCTGAACCCTATGAGGGGCGAGAGGGTGGAGTTCTAGGTTAACGTCGGGCCCTCCATTCAAAATGTCTGAAGAAGGTTCTGCAGTAAAAGTTAGAATTTTAGAGCGTCCCTGTTTTTTTTATTTTTATGATTGGCCCTTTTTTTACAAGCTAGGGCTACAGCTGGTGGTGTGAATGGCCTGCCCGAGGTGTCTGAGTCTTAATAAAGACCCCGCCAGCCGGGCTGGGGCCTCCAGCCCAGCCATGAGACCACCTTTATAGGCCCAGCTTACGAGCAAGGGCCTCTATTAAAACCTAGCAGGACTGCACTAAGGAATTTAGGGCAGGAAACAAGAGAAAAATAGGGTTTGTGTGTCAAAAGATGGAAGGGTGAGGTTGGGGGCTTGAGGTTTGAGGACAACCAAGGGCAAAAGTTGAAAGAACAGTTGTTTCATGATTACGGTTTGCTGTGCATTGTATAACAAAACGCTGTGCATTATATAACTAAAAATTCTGTGACTTCTTTAGTGGGTGGCTCTCTGTTGTGAAAAAGTGAAAAAAATACAGAATATGTATATATATTTAATATTGATTTGATGGCTCTATGTTTCCATAGCAGGTAAAACATGGTACAAACAATGTTGGTGCTAAAAATTCCATGGGGTCATGGGTTCAATTCCCAGCAACCATAAATTTACAAAATATAGGCCTTTAAGTTGGATAAAGGCATCTGCTAAATGCATACATGTAAAGGTGTCTAAGTTGTGATTTATGGTATGGCCTGACATCATGTGAGAATGAGCAAGACCGTGTTTAACAGGGGGAATGCACCACTCGTGTCAGTCGACTGTCCTGCGAGCGAGGCGCCAAATGCAGGGTGGAGATTTCCCCCCGGGCTGTGTGACAGAGATGAGCTACCTGTCTTATCTTCAGCACTTATCTGTCTCCTAGTGTTAAACTGTTTGTGTTTTCTTTTCTTTCCAGTGTCAGTCACTTCAGCCTAATCCTCTAAAATACTGGCCCCCTAAGGGGTGGGCTGAGGGGGGGGGCAGAACTAAAAGAAGTCAATTCTACACACGTTACCCAGACTTGACTTTAAGCTAATTGTCAACGTTAAATACACTTCTATTAACGTTACTGCGAGAACGTTTTACGATAACGTTAAGAGAACGTTAGCCGATGTTCTAAAAACGTAAGAACTGTTGCTGGGCCAATGGTTTTCAAAGTTGTGGTGTGCCTTTGAAATTGGATACGGTTGAAAAGGTTCAGTGGAGAATCTTTCTTCCCTGCATGTGGCGTTTAATATCTCACTCTCATTAAATCCTTCCGTGTTGTGTCAATACTGTGAAGGGATTTTATTAGGTGTAGTATCTGATGTCTTCTCTCTCCTGTTGTTTTCCAGCGGTGGAGACCCAGAGCACCAGTTCTGAGGAGATGGTGCCCAGCTCCCCTTCTCCACCACCTCCACCCCGTGTCTACAAACCCTGCTTCGTCTGCCAGGACAAGTCTTCTGGCTACCACTATGGTGTCAGTTCTTGCGAGGGCTGCAAGGTAAACACACATGTCGCCTCTGGCCCGACAAATCTCATGTTTTTCACGAATCCGTTACAAACTCCATCTTAATATTGTGTGACAGCTTGACTGTGTATGACGTTTAGCTCCTGCAAGTTAAAAATATTTGTCAACATTTGTAAACATTATATATCGTTATAATGCAGGAAGTAACAACTTTCAGGAATAGATAAGTAAGTTATCTTAGTTAAATAAGCTTCATTAGTCACATAGCGTATTAAAGGTGTTAAAAGTGATTTTTCCAGGGCTGTGGTGTTTTAAGGCACAAAGTGTGACAGTCATTATCACAATAAAAGCCTCAAGTTGCTTTTGTTTTTACAAAAGTGTGATAGATAAATATGCAACATGATATATACAGTATCATTAAAGTATAAAAGCAATAAGATAAATGCACTCATGTTTAAATGATAATCATAATAACTATCATAATAATCTTTCCCACGAAATAATAAACTGTAGGCTGCAGCATCGATTGTGGGAAATGCAATCCGATTTTAAAGCGGACACTATTTGTTTAAGCAAAAAAGCACTGCGTTCATTTCGAACCAAAATTGTGCATCAGCATCTTTAGGCAATATGCTCGCTTGTTTTAAAGAAGTGATAGATTACGGGTGGTTGACCTACTCTTCAGCTGACCCACTGTCTCTTCTGGATGTGGGTCGCAGGGTTTCTTCCGTCGCAGTATTCAGAAGAACATGGTGTACACCTGCCATCGCGACAAGAACTGCCAGATCAACAAGGTCACACGCAATCGTTGCCAGTACTGCAGGCTGCAGAAGTGCTTCGAGGTTGGCATGTCCAAGGAAGGTGAGGGTTCCGCGCTCTGCCAGGCACACCGGCTCCTCGGCCCTCAGCCAAGACCCACAAACACAAATATAGAGACTGTTGAAGAGAAGGGTAGACATGTACATGCTGATGTGGGCTAGGAGCTGTGAAAAGAGACACACAATCCAGAGATACACAGACAAATTTAGAGTCGAGACTCTTGTGGGACATCTGGCAAACGCACAGAGGCCGGGGTACAAAAATACACGTATAAACATGCTGTAGACGAGAGGCATGTTGACTGCAAGTCTGAGACTCTCGAAAACACAAAGGACAACTCATAGAACGAGACCAAACACAAGCGAAACAAAACAGTTGTTTTGCATAGAGGTTACAGCTCGATGTGAATGTTTGTTTCGTGCCTGCGGTTTCACCCGCATGAATCCATCAGCGGTAGGGTTGATTTCTTTGGTAGCCCTTCCTCTAGTCGTTTTATGACTTTCTCCTAACAGATTTGTGTTGTAACAAAGACAATAGTCTGCGTTTGAAAGAACTCGTCTGGGGCATGTGTTTGTTCCTTTGCCAGGGTCATGGTGGTGATGTCAGCAGGAGAGTGGCACATTGGCCCTCTATGTGTCCGCTGGGACATGTATGTGTGTGTTTATATGTATGGGATGTGTGTAAAGACCGGGATCACATTGTGCTTTTGCTATTACTGGATATCCTGAGAGGAAGGAAAGAAAGGGAGGGGGGGGGTCGAGAAAGGGGGAAGGGGTGTAGGGTTGGCAGTGCTCCTCTCCCCTGGGTCAGAGTCACCAGAACACCCGCAATGAAGTCTGATCTGAGGTCAGTTTTAGTACTGGTGATAATGTTAGGCATCGGGTGATTATGTTAAGGATTAGGTATTGGGTGACATCGTGTCCTAACCAGGCAGGACATGATGCAGCAACAAGTGATTAATCCTGTGTCTTCCATGTTCCAAGCCTAACAAGCGACAGGCAACGTTTTTTGTTATGCTGGTTGAAAGTCTCTTCACATCCTGATCAAAATTTAAAAAAGTAGGTAAACTGGTAAAAGTAAACGGGTCAAACTTTCTGTACTTAAATATAGCTTCTGTGGAAGGTGCAGGACTGTAAAATGGTGCCGTGGCTTTGGAGAGCATTCTGAAAGGAAGGCAGGATCTTTTTTGTTTTGGGGTAAAATATGACATAAGCGTGGCTGTGGCCTACGGGTTAAAGAAACAGACTTGTAACCAGAAGGTCACCTGTTTGATTCCATATGCCAGCAGCTAACAACTGAGGTGACATTGAGCAAGGCACCTTACCCCTGATTGCTCCCTGGGTGCCGCAGTGCAGCCCACTGCTCTGGGTGCGTGTGCTACTCCAATGTGTGTGCTTTAACTGGATGGATAAACTACAGAGGACAAATTCTGAGTATGGGTCAGCATACTTGGCCGGCACATTTAGTTGGCAGCTTGATTTTGCTGGGGAGCTCTGCCAGGGGAGTTCAGTTCATTAAAAAATGTCAGTGGTTCAAAGTCCTATTCTATTGTCTGGCCCATCACCTCGTAGGGTTTCAATAGATTGTTCATCCAACTACTAACATCATCGTTTGGCAGTGTGGCGGTGAAGCTGACTCATGATGACAGTATTAATCTGCTTCTCTTTATGTCTCTCAGCTGTGCGCAACGATCGAAATAAGAAGAAGAAGGACGTAAAGGACGAGATCATTCCTCCAGAGAGCTACGAGCTGAGCGGGGAACTGGAGGAACTGGTCAACAAAGTGAGCAAAGCACATCAGGAGACCTTCCCTTCCCTTTGCCAGCTGGGAAAATATACCACAGTGAGTGTTTTAATTTAACATATTTTTTTCAGCAATGGAAAACGTGCCATACGTTGCTGTGCGCATAAAACGATGATTGTTGTGTGATAATCTGCTCAAACATGCGCGCAAATAAATGCCCTCTTCCTCTTTGCTCTTTCTTCAGAACTCCAGCTCAGACCACCGGGTCCAGTTGGATCTGGGTTTGTGGGACAAGTTCAGTGAGCTCTCCACCAAGTGCATCATTAAAATTGTGGAGTTTGCCAAACGCCTTCCAGGCTTCACCACCCTCACCATCGCGGATCAGATCACCCTCCTTAAATCGGCCTGCTTGGATATTCTGGTGCGTGCATTCACCTTAATGTAGAGCAAATATCTTCTAACATTTACATTTGTATGTTCAATAATCCCATTAATAATTGTGTCTCTTGTAGATGCTGCGTATCTGCACTCGATATACGCCTGAGCAGGACACAATGACTTTCTCCGATGGATTGACCCTCAACCGGACTCAGATGCACAATGCTGGATTTGGCCCACTTACTGACCTGGTGTTTGCTTTTGCCGGTCAGCTCCTGCCTCTGGAGATGGATGATACGGAGACTGGCCTCCTCAGCGCCATCTGTCTCATTTGTGGAGGTACTACATCATGCAGTCTTTGTCTCTGCCATACTGATGCCACCTAGTTGTAGTCAGCAGCCTGTATTGTATATATCTAGGTCAGGAGTTATCAGCCAGGGGGCGGGGGTCCACAAGGGGGCCTCAGCGAACTTCAGAGTGGGCTGCAAGATAACTTGACACGTTTTAAGGCTGCAGTCCGTAACTTTTTTATTAAAAATAAAATCACTTATTGAGCAAGTAAATAACACATCAGAATGGTCTCCTTTTCGTAGCTAATAATAATGATGTGTAATTTGAGCTGTCGGGTCCGATTGTCAGCGAATTTGATTTCAACATACATAAAGTACGTAAAGCAGCCTGCAATTGTACGTTTCAAACAGAGATGGCGACAGAGAGGCAAAAGTTACGGATTTAATAATAATAATAATGTAAACGTTATCATTTAATTAAAATACTTAAATCAAGGTCTACAGCACGTAAACCAACATAATTTTCTTACACAAAAAATGGTGAAAATGATGTTTGAGAACCACTGCTTTAAACTGTATTACATACAACATAAAGTGTCTGTGGAGACTTTATGTATTATAAACTAAATTCAGCTAGTACTCCGAACTTATTGTGGTTCTTACTTCGTATTAGATCTGTCTTAATATTTATTCATCTGAAAGCTAGTTTTAACGTTCCCTTTATCTCTCTCTCTGTAGATCGTATGGACCTTGAGGAGCCCGAGCGCGTCGATCGCCTGCAGGAGCCCCTGCTGGAGGCTCTGAAGATCTACGCACGGCGCCGCAGACCCAACAAACCTCACATGTTCCCCCGCATGTTGATGAAGATCACCGACCTGCGAGGCATTAGCACCAAGGGTCAGTTGCTATTCTTATTTCTGGTAGATCTGCAAAATCAGACGTTTCTTTTAAAATGCTTTGTAGCACCTATTCACACCAAAACAGAGAGCGACACAGTCTCTCTTTATTCTCTGAGAAAGGTTTTCGTAACCGAACAAAACCAAAGCAAATTCTGCTCTTTCACATGCATTGATGCAAAATATAATCCAATCTAATGATGCAATTTGACTTGCTTCAATGCAAAATACAGCTCATTTGGTAATTCAAATTCACATCGTTGTGAGGAGGTCTTGTTTTGGTTTAAATTATGACGGCCAGAAATTCACCGCAAATATGGGTTTGAACGGACCTTCACGGTCTGCTGTAGGTACATTTTACCCAATTGCAAAATTACTCCGATGTCCATTGAACCGTTTGTGTTGCACACTACAGGCGCAGAAAGAGCCATAACTCTAAAGATGGAGATTCCAGGCCCCATGCCTCCTCTTATCCGAGAGATGCTGGAAAACCCAGACGCCTTCGAGGACCAGCCTGAGTCCACAGAGAAGAAACCTGAGGCCGAACAGCTCACCCCACCTCCAGCTCTGCTCACTATGAAGAAAGAGCAAGAGGATGAAGATGACAGCTGGGCCACGGAGAACGGCAGCGAGCCTTCCCCAGAGGAGGAGGAGGATGACGATGATGATGCCGAGGAGGAGAGAGGAACAGACAGCGATGGAGAAACCTGGGGTAGCCAGGAACCCAACCTGGATGTATCCAGAAAGAGCAACGGAGGCAGAGCTCAGTGAAGCAGCTTGTTTTTTTCAGCCTTACCTGTACAGACACTTCAAACTCAGGCCTCATGGTCAAAGATGAGAGACATTAGTGAGTGGATTCTAGACAACTCGCATAAAAACCTCTTCTCAGGACCTCTCAGACAGAACGAGAGGGAAGGCGAAAGACAAAACAACAGGCTTTTCAGACAAAATAACTGCCGCTATTTTTAAACTGCGTTTGTTTGCTTTGAAAAGGAGAAGCCAAATGGACGTACACTATTTACAGCTTACTTTCAACGGGTTCAAAAAAATGCTCGCATAAGAAAATACAGGATGGAAACTGAAAATATAGTTCTTTCTCTGT
This sequence comes from Botia almorhae, assembly GCA_036877575.1. NCBI lineage: Eukaryota > Metazoa > Chordata > Actinopteri > Cypriniformes > Botiidae > Botia > Botia almorhae. Next base: position 33,814 of record JAZGTJ010002975.1, read on the forward strand.
TGTCATTGATGCTTTTGAATATTATTTTGACTTTTTCAGCCTTGAGATAGTTTGCTTTTTTTGCATTTTATAAACAAGTCCATACATATCTATATATACCTTTATATATTTTTGTCCTGTATTCTATATTTTCTTAGTTATATTTTGTTTGGAAAGCTTTCCTGGGCAGAAACACAAAAAGATAATCGGTTAACTGGCAAGCTCTTTGTCCAGCTGCTTCGTTGAGTTCTTTGGCACTTTGGCTGAGCATTGAAGTTATTGATAATCAATTCAATGGCAGATTATCTCCCATTGATCTTTAGGATAAGCTGTGTTTTTAGGGGACTCCCGATACGTATCTATTTTTCATTGCGTCATATGAGTCGCTGCCAATTGAATGGTGTGTCTGTGCCAAAGTTTGCAGCTTGTAGGGTTCGATGTTTGTCAGGGAGCCCAGCTCCAAACGAAAACATCCACATGTCTATTACCCAGAAGTCTTTGCATCATACTATTTCTTCTACGTGCTCATGCAGAAGCTATGCAGTGCTTCAGTCAAAGTTAAAATATGGCAAGTCCAACGCTGTGTGTCCATGCAACCTCATAGGGTCATAAAACGCATCAGGTGAACAACTTTTGTAGGATTTTCATAAAGAAACACAGGAATGCATACCGATCTAACACACATACACACACACTTGAAAAGGTCATTATCATTATTTTACCTTGTTAAAATTCAGACTCAGGGCATTTCTGTAAGGACCAAACGCTTGCTGCCTGGCGGCAGCTTGGAATCAGGCAATATTTATGTGTGTTGCTGTCTTACAATGAAATGAAAAGCATCTGCATGTCCTGCACAAGCATTGGCAAACTTTTATCTTATCTCTTTGTCATAGGAATAGATTTGGTGGGTTTCTCCTGTAATGTTTTGATGCATTGTATTGCCAAAAACGTACCGTATGCAATTTGGCGGCCGGGAGCCTTTGAACACAGCAGGAACGGTTTCAATTGTCTCAGTCAAGCAATATGACTATGACCAGAACTCAGATGTGTGTTGTGTGTGTGTGCTGAATGTGAGGCTGGTTGCACTTCATAAGAGGTTCTCAAACCTCTACAATAAGCTGTAGTATTCTAACTTGCTAAATGAATGTTACCACAGTGGTGCTGTTAGAGAGTGTGTGAGCTGACAGACCTCTTTACTCTGCAGAGTTGCACCACAGCCACACGTATAGCAAACGCGAGCGGAATGTTGAGATTATTTCGTCATAACTCTACGTCATATTTTTGTTCTCTCAACATGGCTAATGTATCGTCAGTCCTTTGTTTGTGTGCATCGAATTCTGTTACATAAAAAGCCATATAAACATTATAAGGCACAATAAACGTTTTTTTTTCGAGAAAGCTTCTGTTTGTCATTCATTCATGCGAATCATTCATCTTTACTCACCTTCACGTATATGTATAAAATATATATCAATATAATAGAAAAACCATGTAAAATATATATCGAATAAAAATGCATTTAAAACAATGCAAATGAATGAGTTGAAATAAGGCAACTATAATTTTTTTGCGCGTCGTTCTTGGTAGGTTTCGCGTTTGGCGCCACTGACGTCAAACCTAGTTAGGTCTTCACGTGGTAAGTTTGATATGCAAGCGCGTGTAAGATATGGCGGACAAACTTTAAAAATGTGCTTCGGACAAAGATACTTTATTTAAAAGACACGGATTATAACCAGGCAAGTGGTATAGACTGGTTTGATGATTTTTACCATGGGACATGCAGCGACATGAGGGTGAGTAAATGACAGAATCTGTATTCTTGGATTAACTATTTTAATGCATTTGCGTTTTTAATGCACGATTAATATTTACAACAGGAAATGTGTTGCTATTATTCACCCTCAACCAACAAACCAACAGTATTAAATGCTAAAATTAGCTTTGCGTTAACCTTAAAATACAAACGTTTGGATACACGATCTTTAAAACGTTACCTGCATTGACTAGGCAAGTAATTTATGCACGGTTCACACATTTTAGTAAGAGAGGACATTGAACAGATTGACGTGTGTATTTGATCGCATCCGTGTATGAAATATATTTAATATATTTTTGTTCATTTCAACATCATTTCCATCCACGTTTCGTAATAACGCCTCATATTCTTATACGCAACATGCATGCTAAATATGCAACAAGTTAGTTTAGTCCAGCAGAGGGCGATCATGCCCCACAGAATTGCGCTGGTATCTGCTGGCTGTAATTTATCAACTAGTAACCACACACCAAACGACTGAGACGAAAACTAATGGATTGTGCCAGCGTGCCCTCATTTATCTGCATGTGTCATACAGTAATTATCCGAGGACAAAGAAACATCCATGCATTACTCATGCTGGACGACAGCACATTAAAAGGCTTAGACGTTAGATGGCTTAAATTATTCTAACATTTAATTTCACTAAAAAGAATGAAAATTAATCTTTTAGGTCGTTAAATACACGGTAATTAAAAAGAAAAATATTTTTAAATGTTCATTTTGACAATCTTTCACCGAACCGGTTTTGACAACGAAGCGTAAGTTTTCTGCAGATTTGTTAAACCAGCTCATGCAGTAGATTGGAGCTCATTAATATTAACGCGGTGTATGTGCAGTAATTCAATGACCATGCAAATTAAGAGAGGGCTAATAATTGGGATGAGACACGACCACACCCATGTAAACATGCCTTGATGTGCTTAAATATCAAATTCCATTAAAATAAAATTCATTTTGGTTAAATATATCATATGTATTTTTGACCTGACGCAGCCTTTCAAGGGTTCCGACCTGGCCACTTTATTTGCACACTGAGGCTAATATACAGTTTATTCTCTGCTTGAGGGCTAGCGGTAAACAGTGGTATGGGATTTTTAATTAAATGATTAGTATAATTACATTTTATTAAACAGATCAATAACCTAGAGCTAAGATTAAAACAAAGCCCATATATTACACACTGGTTCACAAGGACCCTATATATTCCATTCCAATGAGATGTTGCCATGGGAACACAAGGCAGGAGGCAGGCAGGCAAGGTGATGGATTTAAAGATGCAGGACGTGTTTTTCCCTTCATGGAAATCATGCTCGGCTTCCTGCGGCGCTCGCTGCATAGCTCTGAGAGTAATGAGAGTTAAATGAAGGAGAAAAGAGCAATAATAAAAGAAGAGAGTAATGTCTGGGCTGCAATTGCTTCAATTACAGAAATGACAAAAGAGGCGCATGTGGAGAGATATCAGCTCATTTAATGCATGGTCTGAAAAAAATGCGAGCGCTGCTTGTCTGCGCAAAACTCACCGGGTGGTTGCGAGGGCACTGCAGTCTGTCTTTAGATCTTCAGTGCATTGCTATGCGGTTGCTAGGACTACCTGTATATTATGCTGCCTAGATATGGTCTGAGTTCCTGTCACAGTGATTCAGGATTGTTTTTGTTTTATCATATGTCAGGCAAACAATCATGAGTCTAATCCATTACAAAGATATCTATATTTACAAAGTCTCACAGGTGTGTTTTAATTTATATCGTTTGCACAAATCTATCTATCTATCTATCTGACTATCTATCTGACTATCTATCTATCTATCTATCTATCTATCTATCTGACTATCTATCTGACTATCTATCTGACTATCTATCTATCTATCTATCTATCTCTATCTATCTATATATCTATGAACATGTATATAGAAGAGGAAAAGAAAAATCATAATTATATGATTATTAAGCATATTAAGCGTATTAAGCATAAAAGAAAGAAATGAATCTAAGAACTTGCCCAGCAGGAAAACACTAAACCAGCGGCACTAGTTTTATGCAGCTCAATAAAGTACTAAAATGCAAAATGACTAATTCATACTTCCTAATGCACAGAAAGGGCTCAAGCAAGAGGAAAGACCTGGAGGAGACAGAAACTACACAGAGAAGACATCATGTATGCCATACGTTCCCCGCAGGAGACCAAGGTGGGCAACGTCATCCCATAAGACATAAAAAGGTGTCAGAAAGTCTACAACACAAAGGGGGAAATACGGGGGTAACGATAATGCGTGAAACTCTGAATAAGATTGAGAACAGATAAAAACGGTAAAACGAGGGACAGAGAGCAGGAGAGAGATAGAAAATGGAAATAAAAGGTGCGAGAGAGAGAGAGAGAGAGAGAGAGATGGGTGCAGGTAGAACGTTGTAATGCCAGAGTGCAGTGCTGTGGCCCCGGGCTCTTCATATCTTTTACATTTCTAATTAAAAGAGATAAAGAATGAAGGAGTCATCAATCCAACAGTGATTTCCCTGTTAAGGTTTTAGAGGCAGCCGTAAAGCAGGCAGCCCGGCTCCATTGATTTTATAATTAGCTCCTGCTATGCTGCAAGGGGAGTGAATGCGGACGGGCGAAGAAAAAAAGCGAGAAAGGGAGAGGTATAGAAAAAGCAACAGAGGGAACAAAATGGGGTGAAGGTCAGCAAAAAGTTGTTAAAAAGCAAGAGAGGATAACAGGAGGGCAATGGCCCAATTCTCCACACGCATCTCCACAGGTAAATCAAAAGCACTGCCCATTGGCAGTAAAGCCAGCGCAGTGCATCCATAATCAAAGAACAATGTGTGTGCTGTCTGTGGAAATATCATCAAGTGAAAAA
>JAZGTJ010002976.1:0-38462 GCA_036877575.1 Botia almorhae
AAGCATGCATACGATCTTCAGGGATACGTGAGGATGAGGAGTAATATCTTCATCATCACTATGTCATAATATATTGGTGCTTATATAGTGTGAAGGTCACTATAATGTGTTAGAGAATACATCACATTAACATATAGATGCAGGAAGCACCAGATCCAGTGGAATAGATGCGCAGGAAAACAAACCACAATCTTGGTATCGAGATTAGAATTTTTCTACACACAAATTATCGCAATATGTTTTCAGTAATGCAGTTTTCTATACAGTAATTCCTTTTAAAATGGTTTTGGGATAAGCAAACATGCTTTTCCTCACCATGCGAGTTATCACCTTAATACCTAAATTTATTAAAATGTTATTTTATCAGCAGAAGCCTGCACTTATACAGACAATCAAGTAATATATGCTTTAAACCTGTAATGCTATCAGCAGATGTTGACGCACCCATTTCTGCTGAGGCTAACAACTTTCACAGGCCAAGCAAAATAATATGCTCCTTGCAAATGGATAGAACAGTTCAGCAGGCACAGAACAGTTCAGGAGGCACAGAACAGTTCAGCAGGCACAGAACAAATATTCATAAGTTCTATGTGCAATACAGCAGAAATAATATAAATTCTTAACATTCAGTGATTTAATTGTAACTTTTTGTGGTTGTTCTCAGAAAGACATAACTTGCCTGCCAGTTGTAATAAAAAAACACGTAAGTTTTGTTTTATGCTTAAATAAAATATTATAACTATGCCAGCCAGCTATACCAGTTGTAAAATTATTATAACAAATCCTTCTCGGTATTCACAAGATAAACACGAAGATGCTTAGGAGCCAGAAAATGAAACTCAATAACTGTCAGTCAGAATTCAACAGCAGTGAGATTCTGAATATGGTTGGCAGCAGTTGCAGTGGTACAATGAACATAAATTATGTAACACAAAATGTGCCAAAACTGTTAATGGTGTCTGTGCAATATACATTCCTTATCAATTCAAACCCAAATCGAGGTCTATGATCAAACCTATTACATTTGAAAGTTGCCATATCTCAGCTAACAATTTTGTTGTACATTCTCAGCTTGTACGAACGTTTCCCTAATGTTTCCATTAATTAACAAAAATGTTAATTTGAAAGTTATAGGAATGTTAAAAACATCCAGTTTTTTAGACATTGTATTAATGTTATTGCTTGGATATGAGAACGCTATTCAAACAAATGTTTTTAAAACATTTCTAAGACACAATTTTAATATATGATATATAATGTTACAAAAGTTCTGCTAACGTTACTGGATTAACACTTTTGATAACTTTGAGAGTACTTTAAGACAATGTTAGTCAATGTTCTGAGAACGCTCCCTGTTAGCTGAGAGCTTTCACAGTTGTTTCTTAACATACTAAGTTTGCCCTATAAGCTCAGCTAGTATGGCAGAGTTCTGCAGATAAACACAATTTGAGCCCATTTGGTTATATACATTTTCACACTTCTGTCTAAACACAGTTTCTTGCTAAGCTGTTTACTGTTGCTCTGGGAGTAAGTGTTATGTGGGTGATTTGGTGCTGCTTGTACAGTAAGTGCCAACAAGTGACTTTTGTGTTTCATACAGGACTTGAGACAGTAATCCTCTGTTTTACAATAATGACGAACACCAGATTTCTGCGTAGTAATGACACAAAACAAGGGAGGTGTGAAAAGTCCATGGAGGAAAATGTGCTATCCTAAAAGTTTGCAGCTTTAAAAGATAAAAGTTTTGGAATCCCCACGGAGCGTTTCATCACATGAAATTATTCCACCCTCCGTGGTTTAATAGCAAGGGTTTGACAAAGAGGTGAAATATTAGCTTTGGCTGCTTTGCGCTAGCTGCCAGGGGCGACTCATTTAGTGTGAGAGCATACAGCTGAATGATGGCAGGATACTCAGCTGCTGCTTTTGGAACAGCAGTGCGAACTCTGTCTCTCCATGATGGGAGATTTTAATAAACTACCGTGACAGGACTGAGACAGGACCGCTGTTGACCTCCCTGGACCAAGACAGCTTAAATGAGCAGCACACACTCATGTTAATGGTAATAGCCATAGTAACAATTCTTCTGCCAAATTATCTCAATCCATGTGGTTATCCCAATCCATGTGATAATCCCAATCCATGTGATTATGCCAATCCCCATCCGTGTTTTTGTATTATGTGAATCTATGTTGATTTAATAGTTGAATCTATTTTGCGTTTGTGTTGATTTGGTGTAAAAAAAAACATTCTGTCATTTGTATACAAGTGATATTCTGAGAGTGAAAGTTTTGATTAATAATTGTAATTGTTTATGCTTTATTTGCTTAATTTAAAGTGCCTAATGCAACAATTCTTATACATGTTGTCACATTTAATTAGGCTGACTGTATTGAATATATTTACAAATCTTTAAAACAAAAGTTTACTTAATCTACTTGAGCTGGAAATAATTTTCATTCGCATTTACATTACTAAAACTAAGCAGGGGATTTCCAGTTCCCAGAATGCTTTGCACCGGGCTGGATGGGAAAAGTAAATTAAGTGCAATTTTATGTTTTAGACCAAGACATGAGAAAAGGATAACTTGTTGGTGTTTAATGTTCTGTTAATGTGGGATTTAGAGAGATTTGGGAGGTTACCATTGGGGGAAAGTAAATCTTTTGCTTATGTTGAGGCTGGGTGTAGAAAGCCTTTAATTGTTTTAAGCAGGAAGTATTTACTGTGCGAATGCTTGTGTGGTGATTAGTAGTTTGTATTTTTGTTAATCTTTCTAATAACGACTTGTATTATAATGCTGAAAGTTACTTTAGTATACATGCACACATGTGCTATAAATAGGTAGTAATTAACTGTAAGATATTAAACTGAGTTACTTTGACAAGTCTAGTTTGATTGAGGTTAACTCATTTCACTTAGGGTTCAGAGTTTACAGTTTTAAATGAATGTTTAGAAAAGCCATTCCCATGTGTGGAACCACTCTCCACAAATGAATTAAGTTCAGCCATGTGATATTGTGACACCTCATCCATTCGTCTTATATATTGCCATTAATTGTCACCGCAGGCCCATGTTCGTTCTCACAACAGGAGTTGTGGCCAAAAGGAGGATGATAAAGGACTGGAATGATGAAGGAGCCTTGCTGACAGTGCAGGAAGATGCACACCTGATGCTTATTGTGCCATAAATCCAGCTCCGAGTCTCTTCTACCCGCCTGTGCAATAAGTTGCCCTTGAGCTCAAGGTACACTCTTAAAATAAAAGTTCCTAAAAGGTTCTTGGTGAGGTTTTACAGTTCAATAAAGAACTTTTAACATTCACAAAACCTTTCTGTTGCATAGTGGAAAAGGTTCTATAGAATATTAAAAGGTAAAAAAACGTACTTTTAAGAACCTTTGACATCGTTTTTTTGGCAAACCACAAACGTTTCAAACCACAAACCCTTTTAAGCACCTTTATTTTTATGAAAGTATGGCGCCACTAAATCACTGACTGCTTAAGACCTTTAGACACCACCCTGATCATACCTACAGCTTGAGACCTTCTACAACTTGAGACCTTCAAACACCACCATAATAAAATCTACAGCTTGTGACCTTCTACAGTTTGAGACCTTCAGACAACACCATGATGAAACAATGCCCTAACATTTGTCAGAGGGTCCCCGTGAAGCAAAAGTAAATATGATGAAAAAGTACAAACTTTCATGAAAGGTTTTTGGGGAACCGAAAAATAGCATCATTGGAAACAACCCTTTTAAGCACCTTTTGAGTGTATGGCATCATTAATCCCTGACCACCTGGCCTACAGTTCCAGACCTACAAACATCACCATGATAAAACAACGGCCTCGCATTTATTCAGAGGGTCCCTGTACAGTAACAGTGCATACGATTGATAAAATTACACCTTGTTCTTTTTAGCTTTAAATAAATGGAATGGATCTAAGCACATGCAATGCAATTATGCTATCCTGTTCTAAACCCGAGGGAGTGATTTGGCTAACTCTGACCTTGTCTCTTTAAGACGGATTACACAAAGTTCTCCCTAAACCAATTAGCTGGAAATGATCATGCAAATGACTGTTATTTCTCTTGGTGATCCTAAACACAGATGTGGAAAAAGTAGCACACTTGTGGTGATTTCCCTCAAGGTCCTTCCTAGATGAACCACAAGCAGACAGCGTTCCTGTTCGCTCGCGTCCCTACAACACACGTTCCACTCCTTCCCTCCCTCCAGATGCATTACAATGAGCACTTAACAAGACACATAATTCATGAGTGTTTGTTAAAAATAAAAACAACTACATCCGAAACACCAGCGCTCAGAACTGCTTAAGTGAAAGTGACCTATTTAAGTCGCCAAATCTAGACATAAATGAAACAAGCTAAAAGCTTTTAGATAAAGATCATCTTTATTCTCTTTGAGTTATGGGACCTGATCGGTAGATGCTGAGATCTGAAATGCACAAAACTGTGAATGTGAGATCACAGCAAAGTTGTGTCCAACTGTTTAACATTTAGTTCAAATATAATTCTGTGAAACCTTTGGTAAACCACGCTGTTGTTGTTTCCTCCAGACAGGCACACTTTGCTTTCCCTCAGCTTACCACTGGACTTTTGTTTATACCATCATCAACACTAATGTTTACAAAAACCTTTATGTATGTATTTATTTATTTATTTTTGAGTTCCATCATTTTGTTTAGGAATCTGTATGCAATAGTTGGGAGTGGTCCTTTTTCAAAAAAGCATCATATAAACACGTTATATTGTGGCTTTATGAAAAAGGTTTTCTTACATGCAGTGAGATATAGGCTGTACCACGAAAAGGCGCTCATTGGTTGTCATGACAACGGCAAAGTTTAGGTTGATCACATATGCCAGCTTCAGCGCGGAGCACACCCGCTGATTCTCTGTATATATCCAAATTGTATTATTTTGTGTGCTGCAAAATATAAAGGTTACATTTTCCAGTCTGGAATGTGTATGTTCAGTTTCTCCAAACAGGATGTTTCTGCAGTGTACATATACTGTTTATAACATCATATTGATTATATTGACTGAATATTATTATGTCTAATAATATTCAGTTCCAACTCACAACTGTCCTTCAGTGGTAAAGTTCCCATGGTTTTTCTAATTGTAAAAAATTAAAGTTAAATCTAAAAAATATTTTGAAAACGTTTAAGAAAATGGAGGTTATCTTATTTTGTGTTTCAAAGTTTGTATTTTTTTGACAACCAAACCATTATACTGTATTGGAAAGCTGAATTTCCGTTGACAGTATCAACAAACTAGCATAACAAATTCAGCTTAAAGTTTTTTTTTCTCACCTTATAGTAAGTCACTTCAGATAAGCGCGCCTGCTAAATGGCCAAATGTAAACATGCAAGCAAGATTACTACATACAAACAAAGCAACTAAATATTTTGACCTTCAAACAATGACAACCGAAAAGGGATCCACATTACTGCATGAGTGATAAAATGTCACACTCGGTTTACTGTAAACAGCTGTAAAATGTACACCTGCTGTTAAATAATCGTTTACCTTCAATAACTGTTTTTATTAGCTTAGCACTCAATACTCCATTATGCTTAATTGCTTAAAAAGATACAAAAGTTCACATTCTTAACTAAACATATAAACAGTAAACATTCACTATAAAGAGAAACTATCTATACGATGAATTGTGTTTATACCCACTGCTGCAGCTCTGCTTATTAAAACTCACTGCTGTGTGCCCCTGATGCCCTTAGTGCATTGTAAAATGATCAAATACGAGGACAACCATAGAAAGCCACAGATTTCTTTTAATCAACAATCCAGAGGGTCTGCACCTCACACATTATTCAGCACACATACTCCGATGCGCATGGAATCAATCAACTGTCAGCTTATTGTACCATTGAATAATGGAGTTGGTTTAGAATTACTTTCTACGGTCATTTTAACAACTGAAAGGATGAGAGAGTTAGTTTTGAGTATGTTCTTTTAGATGTTCAGCAAGACATTATTCTACAATTTAAATCACATGACACCATCATCCATACAGTGATGTGTCTGTCCTGGACAACTGGATTGTCTGGGCATATCTAAACACTCAGGCATGGATTGTGCATACTTCTCTAGATGATGCACACTTTGGCTAGTTTACTACCAGTTTTCACAGTTCCACTTCTGTTACATGGATGTGTTAACTATTATGTTGTCTATGTGTACAGATATGAGTACACACTTGTTATTGTTCTTTAGCGTTCAAGGTACTAAGGTTTTTTTGTACGTGTTGGACTTCCTATTTGTGAACAAATAAAGATACCGTAACATTTAAAAAATTTGTGATTTAGTTTTGTAACGTATTGCAGTGCACATAACAGTAAAAGATGTCCGTCTTGGTTTGTGAAGACGTTATCATTTTTAATCTATTAATCTATCATTTTTAATATATCTAATTTCTAATTTCTACTTTAAAAAAACATTCTGCAAAAGGCAATTTAAAGGTCTTTAAACTATATACAAAAACTATATCCATAGGGAGTTAAGTTAAAAGTACTTTTTAAAACAAAGGTCAGTAATGTGACATTTAAACGATCAAATTGCACTTGTAATCTTATACATGATTACCTACACGTCCACACTTCATTTATTACTGAATAGAAAGGTTATGAAATATCACTTAATCTCAATAGCCCAAAGCAAACTCATTATGAAGCAGTTCCATCTCTTCCTACATTTGGTTTTGCTATCTGTGCATCTATGGTTAATTAACATGCCTGGATGCAGATGAGCATCTCAAACTGCATAACTAAGTTAGACAACATTATTTTAGAAGCACTTATGCCGTCTGCTCCTCTGGCCCCCAGAGATAAATTTGAAATGCCTAATCATCGTTTTTCCTCATTATTTGATGATCAGATTAGCATGTTTAATAGCTAACAGGCATTTTGTGCTAGTATTATGTTTTAGTTTCCTACAATTGTTTTTGGACAATTTCACAAAACCTATTTATGAAATTCATTGAGCTAAACAATTGTTGTCTTTAACCAATTTGCTTACATGTAAAATATGTAACTAAATCAAATTTGACTCAATATAATAAACTTCACATTTTACATATTTGCAATGTAAACATCACGCTGTGTAACCCACACCCTCTTCTCTCTCTCTCTCTCTGTCTCTCTCACATTTTTCTACCAAGCATTCATCACATGAGTGAAATACACACGAGAACTTATACTGTTTAGAATATTGTTTCTAAAATCTATGTGAATTAGCGAGAAACCCACTTCCTGTGTCGGTGTGAGATTAGCTTGCGCGGTGTCAGGTGTGTGTACAGAATTCCCCAGTGACGTGCGATACATACCTCACGCATGAATAATTGAAAGTGGATCATTTCCCTGTGGTGCACGGTGCACAGCGGCCATAAGCCTGCCTAGACTATGATTTTTTAAGAGAAAATAAGTGTTTTGCGTAAGTGTCTGTTTGTCATATTAGCTGCAATAGCCGTAATAATAGCCTAAGCAGTGGTTTGTGCCATTGATAGTTCTCATAGCACCAGTTGAATCCCTAATAGGACAGCTGCCACAAACAGTAAATACCATTCATTATTCCATCTTATTAGCGTCTAAATACTTCTCGCACACAGGCACAATGCGAATTTAGCTTTCGAGATTTGGTAGCAATAGTGACTTTTCCCAGTAACTTTCCAATATTTTTACCACCTTAAGTCGCTGATGTCAAATTTAAGACTTGCTTCCAGTTCTTTTCAGAGCATAAAAATATAGGCGCGCGCATAGAAAATGGATTCTTGCTGTTGGTACTTTATTTTGTTTGTATAGAGTAATATATCTGAAATATTTGCAATTTACTTAGATTTGGTATTTCTCTGATAAACTTTATTTTTAGTGCCATTAGCCAACCAGCATTGTCGGCATGGCGGGTTGCTATTTTCTGCTGTGATTAATCACAGGTCAAATGAACCTTCGCCGGGTGTTTGATTGACAGGCAATCTGACCAATCATAACGCTGATTATGTCCGACAAACAGACCACACAGTAAAGTAGAATAACATGGTGACCTGATGATAAAAACGAGTGAAAAGGTGCTTGTATGCGACCGGCAATGTAGCCAGCAGGTACCCAGACAGGCTGTAGACCTTTCTGTCTGCAATCAACATCTGATTGTTCCGGAATGTATTTATTATTTCCCCAGGGGGTGCATGAATTGACAGTGGGAGCGCCATGGCTGGTATCAAACGCTTGTCAGACATACTGTAGCACAGAGTCTAAGGGGGGGACGGGTCTTTGCAAAGAATGAATTAACGCTCAGGTGACTGGTTTAAAAAGCATGTATGACATTTACAGTACATTAAATTCACATTTATACATTTGGCAGATGCTTTAATCCGAAGCAACAATTTTAACCCCTGACCTTTGCACTGCTCTACCAACTGAGTTACAGAAACATAACTGTATACTTCTAGGATTCTGTACCAGCTGAGCAACTGCCATTAAGATGAATGGGAATGCTAACAATTGCCTTCTCTAGTTATAATAGACCTTCTATCTATTATAGACGTTGTTGGTCTAATTTAGTGGCCTGAGTTAGCAAAACGGTTCGAAAAAGTTAGCAAAACAGATTACAGTTTTTACATCACCTCTAAAGGTTACACATGTCAGATGCTACATTGTCAACAGTTACCAATTAGTATTAACTACTAATACTAACATTACACAGCTGTCAGTACTAACAGCAGATTATATCTTGAAAAGGGCATGAACAACATTTTAATATACTTGCTCTAAATGGCCTGATTTTTTTTAAATCTTTATTTGTAAAACAAAATCCTAGGTATTTGCAACATAATAAGTACCACAAGTATATTATCAAACAGTATCTCAATAAAGCTTTTAAATTTGTGTTAAATAGCTCTTCAAGTATTTTCAATTTAGCCTTCTGCAGGTATAAAGGATGCTAATTAGGATTGGGTCTAAATTAAATATGACAACCCTGAAATTAGTTAGTGAAGTGGATTGTTTTTGTCTATTTTAATTGTGTTCTCAGAGCATGTGGGAAAAAATCTGGATGGTAGAAAATATCAACAAATCCACTGAATCTGTGGCTGTCACGTTCTGTGTTCTACCAATTCATTTTTTATGGGCACGAAATGAAGGGTTCTTTATTTAGAACCGCCAACTTGAAGGCAAAAATCTTCTAAGCAAACCGGATGTATTATTTAATTGATTTGATGAAAACATGTTACAAAGAGAAACAGGACCACAAAAAAAACGAATGAGTAAATAAACAACCGCCTTCATTTCCTGTATTGAATTGACCATTTCCTCCCTTTGCAAGCCAAATGCCACTTTAGTACAGCCTGCCACAGTCATATCCAATCAAATCCTTGAATATCTAGAGTGTTTTCAAAATCCGGAATCTGTGCTTTTAATGTCCATTAGATATAATTAGCTACAATGAGCAATAATCAACAAGTCACATTATGAATTAACAATCCTTTGTTAATGCCAAGAACATGCTTAAACTCAAGTACCTGTTGCTCTGGCTGCTTCTAGATTTTGAATTTCCTGTTTTCTGGATCTGAATGGAATGTTACTCTTTGTCTACAAGGAGTGTATTTGACCTAGACAATTAATCAATTAGTTTATTAAATCTTTGATACAAAAAGAGCAGCGGCATGTTTAAGACATTTGTGCTGTAGAGACGTCAACAGAAACGCTGTCAGCTGGATGCTTTGAAGAATTTAGACTAACATTTCACCCCTACGAACTGGGCATTATTATTTCTTTATTACTCGTTGAGTCTATAAAGGCCACTTTACCACATGTTGTTAGAAAAAATACCCATTATAAAAATCCCTGAGAACCATTAGATTTAAGTGGTGGCACCATTGTTCTCTAATCCTTGTTATTTTCTTGTCAAAATGCAGAGAAATTTCTTTTCAAAATGCAAAATTTAACTGTGAAATCTTTTGAGTCACATGCTAAATATGACATGGTAAAAACAGCATAAGAAAATCTCGTCCCCTCAATTATAAACACATATTTTTTCACACATTACATTTTATAATTCTCTACACTCTGTAATCATACAGTATATTGCTTATATATTGCCTTGTACATTGCATATTCTCAATTACGTGTTAGTTGAGCTACAATAATCATCTGCACTATGCTACTATTTATTCCACATTTGCATTTTGTACCGTAAAACTTTGTACCATCATTTATTTATACGGTACTATTCGCACTTCTGGCTGGACGCTAACTATAATTCATTTGCACTCTAGACAATGACAAAACAATGACTATACAATCTAATCCAATAAGCCACTGTTATTTTATGTGTTTATCCTTCAATATCCATTTACAATATTACACAGCTTCATGAAGTACAGCATGCTTTACTCAAAAATCAAATAACCCACATTTGGCTGTCCTTTAAGTTTTGTGGCGCTCACCAATAAAGCCCAACCTCCAACAGCTTGTGAGGCCCCTTTTATTCTCAAGTCAATAACAGTGCAAACAATGCTGTACTTCTGAGAACAAAATAAAATCACGTCACGGCTTTATGCCACGGGCTAAAGTTTGGCTTAAACTTGTTTCTGTTTAGTTCTGCCAAAAACTGTACACTTATCTTCAAAGGTCAGTCTCATCACACTCTCTAAAAGATTGAATCGTCGCTTTTCAAAAGAAAAGCAGTGATAGATTTAAAACTCAGGAAAGCATTTATTCTCTGGAGCATTAGTGACATTTTGATTTCATTTTCAGGCAAGAAAACCATTGTGGATACTCCTAATTGCTTTTAATACTGATGACAAGCATTGAGGAAATAACAGCAGGTGGGAAGAATATAGAGTGTGCTGTTTTGTTGTTTACCATGCTTATCAGGTATCGCCCGTGAGTCATTGTGCTGTACTTCCTACACAACTGACAATCTCCTTTTGTAAAGAAAACAGATTAATTGGTTCTGAATCTGCTGTATTGTGAATCGAATGATTTCCCGAATTCCATTGACACAGTGATTATAGAACAAAAACATATTGTTCATACATAGTACACAGAGGATAAGTGCAGGCTATTGTTCAAAGCATAGAACATACTGGATGATTCACAAGACAGCACCTCCATAAGTAACAGCAAATACTTGACATATTACTATGACCTTGTTTGTCCTTGTATACCTTTTAGCAACAAATCATTACACATATTCCTAAGTGAGGCATATGGGCATCACAACAGCTGTTCTGTTGCCTATAATGCTGTGTGAGTATATGCGTCAGGATAAACACCAGCGCTAATGAGCAGAGCTCTAAGCCATGCGGCAACAATTCAGATGGATCTCGTCTCACCTGTTAGCCCACGTTGCCATGGTAACTGATATGTCTAGAGAACAGTAAATACATATGCTAATGTCTCCGAGCTGTAGGTTTTAACATGTACGGTTAATGAAATCAGACAGGCTAAGAACGATGGATGGATGAGACGGATGGACGGATGAGACAGAAAGATTAAAAATTCAGAAACAGCTGGAATTGCAGCTTGAGTAAAGACTGCAAGACTGATGCGTGATGCGCATTTATGTTTAACTGCATGGTAATTTCCTTCTGGTGCCTGCAATTGTTGCAGGACCGGTGTGATTTATGATTGCTATCATGTGTAATAGCTCACCGATCTCTGTGCTTGTCGGTGGTCTAATATTTCATTACAAAATGGCGTAACACGTCAAGCCATGTCTGAACGCGTAATGCCGTTCGCAACTCACAGCATGTCAGAGCGGCGATATATCTGTGAAATCAAGACATCCAAATGAGCATCGTCCACGCCATTGTAATATCCATACTGGGAAATTTCATCTCTGTCTTTTCTTATTCACAAGTGCTTGAAAACGAAGCCGGAATATCAAGGAAGAACAACTTACAGCTGATAAACTAAAACGGAATTCGTTTATCTATGATCTATTGTTTAAACAGAGTTTAATGGATTTTCATTCGTTGAACAAACGTTGAGCGTGATGGTGCAAATGTTATCGTCCCCCACGTTTCTATTTTTTCGTAAAAAATAAACAGAATTGTTATATTCCTCTGTTCCAAAGTCAGAAACTTTGCTATTTAATAGTCTTATCATATTCTGCCCTAGCTCCAGCCTTTAAACCTTTAATCAACCCATAATAAGCATAATACGATCAGTCAGACCTGAGATTATCCTAACCACCCTGTATCAGACTGCTGGGATTTTCCACAGGGAAAATGTTGCTTGTAATGTTCAGTTGCTTTTTACTTTAACAAGTTGAAAATAATTACGTTCTGTAATGTTTAATTATCTTCTCATGCACCCATAGTAAAGCAAAATCACAGACAAGATTTCTTTAATACCTCGGTTCTTTCTCTTAGACAGCTGTAGGAGTGAACTGAGACAGAATGGAGAAACATTCGAGATAAAGTTGATATACAAAACAAAACTGAGGTCTCTGGCCACTCATTGGTTCAGCATCACATCGAGATCTTGTTACAGGTTCTGAAGTAAGAGACAAATACACATTGTTATTGGTAAACAGTCGAGTATGAGCTCTATACTTTCATAAACATGGAGATGAAGTGACTCGTTAAACCAGAGAAGTGATTCCGCAGCCTGTTTAAGTACAGCACAGCATTCCTTATTCAACAGGCGATAATCTGACTGGGCAGGAATACAAGAGGGAAACATTTTGTGCTTGCAATGAGAATGAAAGCAAAACTTCTATAAACTTTTTCTGGGTCACAGAACAGGAAAGAATATAATCTACGTCTTTATCCATCACAGGAAAAGGAACGTGACCGAATTTAACCTTTGTTGCTATCCAGCTTTTACTTTTGTCATTTAACAACATAAATGATGTTGTGCTACAACGATGCAATAACTGTAACAAGGCTACTTATAACAAATACAATTTCAAAGATTGATTATTAAATACTGATATTGCACCTAATGTACAATTCTAATATGGCAATAAGGTCCGTTTATTTTTTTAACGGGATTTACAAAAAAATATTGGATTGAGCAAACACAACAATAATGGCCTACTAGATCAACATTTCCAGGATTTTTCAAACATTATGGAAAAATGTGGCTTCTGCAAAACTCTGTAGTACTTTATCAGCATGCAATGCATCAAGATCCAGTGCTGATTCATCCTAGGGTATCCGAGGGGATTTAGCAAAACATGTTGTCGCAGCCCATAAGAATCCTTGTCAATAGCTACTTACAGTATAAACCCTGAAGTAGTAAGAACCGCCGAACTTTCTATCTCCACTTCCTGAATGGATAGCTGCCGTCTTTGATGTCCGTATTGATTTTAGGAGCCAGTTTTTAACAAGTGTCTGTTTCCAAGGATGTTGCTGTTTTGCTATGCAAAGAGAGCGCTTAATCCCACTGTAGATTAAGACGGGCTCCATACTGCATTCCAATACAGCCAAACACAGCAGCCATCATGATCAGAATATCGAGCAGGAAATGATGCGGAACGAAAATGCAAAGCTGCTCTCCAAGCTTGCTGTGGATATGTCAGTTCTCCATGTGGGGGAGACTGATCTTGTAAAACAACTCACCCATAAGTAAAAGATGATCTGGCTTCTGGGGTTTAAGAGAAAAAGCATCTTTCCTTTAATCAAGAGAAGAAATTAATCGATTCGATTCAAGACCCACCAGATTTTCCATATCGGCAAATTGGCAAAATCTTGTACATGATTAAAAGAATAATAATACTCGACATGTTACAGTAATAGAGGCTATTTAAGATTCTAGCTGACGGACAATCTTGAGGTCATTATCCTGCCATCAGCTGCTCAATTTTCAGGTAAGGGGCCGTGACACTGTATCAGGAAATCAATTAAGATGGACATCTCACATCTAGTTAGGCCACCAACCTATTTACTGTAGAATCATAGTCAGTCACATGGAATGACTTACTGTAACGTGCAATGTGATTTCATGTTCAACCAACTTTCGCACATATTCCTGTTTAAAATTTACAGACTTTTTGAAAAAACTGGCCACAAATATTGTTAACTCTTCTTACACTCTTCTTGGGTGTATCCAAAATCAAATGCACGTTCAATTTAATGCTCTTTATAATAATATTGTCCTCTCCTCCTTATGCCGTCTGTCACTGCCTAGCATTAGAAGTAGCAAGTCGTGGCTTACAGCTGTCAAGTCAACACTGTATGTTCCATGGCAACTTCCTGTTTCTAAAGGAAATACTGTACATCACCACAGGAAAGAAATCTGTGCTTGTCAAGCCATTCCAGGAGGTTTTTAAGCTTAAAGGATACAGCCTTCAAAACTACTGTGCCTAGCAGCATCACCTACCGTGCTTCAGCAACACGGCTTAACCGGGTACATATGACAGGAAATCAAGACCTCCAAATGAGGCTGCATACAAAGTCACATAGCAATTTACAAAGAACGGTGCCACGCATAACAAAACACAACCACTTAAATACCAACAGATATTCTTCAAACTCCAAAAGAAAAGCTGAGAAAATGAGTGGTTGCAGAGAATCAGGCGCCTACATGCTCTGTCAAAACATTTCACAAGATTTTGGAGTGCGTCTCATTTAAATAAAATGAGACAGGCGAGCTTTAAAATCAAGAGCAGTTTCATGACCAAAATCGAGCTCTGGGTTCATAAACCGAGTGTCATAGGTTATTGTTCCACTGCACAACTTTGAAATCTCAACTGACTTTTGATTAGGACAGTAAGTTTCACCGTTACCCAGGGAGACATGGGCAGGGATCTATAAACTAGAGGGATAAACAAGGTAAAAGCTTCAATCTGTCTGCTAGAGAGCAAAGAACCTGATTCCTTTTTCCTCCTGAGTGACTGAGGGTACCGTGTCTGTCCTCATAGTCTCAATCCTCCATTTTCTCATGCTTACAAACGTCCTCTTAGTGCATCTTATCCGAAGGCTGTTTTGAGGTAGAACTGGGTGGAACACTTGTCTGAGTGAATTAAGTTGTAAATGACACTGCTGAGTGTAGGCAGTCAGTCAGAGTGGGTACTGAGGACAAACTGCATTCAGGCAGAAGTACACTCAAGTGTGTTCCTGTCAGAAGTGATGAGCAGGTGGAAGGATGATGGAGTAAAATGAGATAAACCATAATAAGAGAAATAAAGCAGTAGCATTATGCTAACAGAGAGTTAACTCTTGGTGCACCTGGAACTGTTGGTTGTTTGTATGTCTGACTTCTACGATAAATTTACATGCTTTATAGCCTTTATATTGTCAACTTTAGTTAACCAAAAAAAAAAGAAAAGACAGGCACGAGTAAAAGGGGTCGTGTCAATATAGTAATTACCCTTTATGTCTTTTTCAGATTGTATTCAGCTATTTGTACAAACTATCACACATATATTTTTGTACATTTCCATAAACATTAAAACTTAGAATACTAATGCATAACTTTAATTAGTAAATAAAATAAATTCTATAAATGTAATATTTTATAAGATCTGTGCACTTATATATAATAGATTAAAAGGTTTATGTTCTAGATCATTATAGTCCAAAAATACAGAAGGAATGTGCTTAAACCAGACTTCACTTATAAACTCTCATGACCATTTTAAAACTTTAAGAGCAGGTTTCAAATTATTTCATCACACCGGACGGCAGAGTTGTGTGATTAAGTAATGTCATTATTTAGTCATAGTCTCTGCAAAATACATCTTGTAACAAATGGCAACAGGGTTTTCAGCACTATTTTGAGCGATTCAGATCAAGACTCACATACCAAAACTGTGCAACTTACTAAGTTGCCGCCATTAGTGTTGAAGCCTCATAAAATGAAGAGAATTCACAGAGAATGAGGCACTGTCTCACAGAGATCTCAGCATGTGCTCTTCCAGTTCCCCTGCCAGACATCCGAAAATACCGCCTGTAGTTGTTTTGCTGCCCTGCTGACTCACTTCTGTTGATCAATAGCTAATTCACTTACATAATTAAGAGGCACAGCAATCAGAACCTTCCAGAGAATGTGATAATTAATTAACTTGGTTCAGCATTTCCCTCCTGGTGCTCCATCATCTTCTCCAGTTCATCCCGCCTGCAGAGGTACTAGCATTGGAAATTTAGACTCCATGGGCATCTTAGTACTCTCACCCCATTGGTCCTCATCTACAATAACTTATGAGAAGGAAACAAACATATAAGCAAACAAAGTCATTTGGTTGATGATCTCTGTATTTTACAATAAATGTTTTGTATCATGGAGATTAACTTGAACGCATTTGTTAATAGCAGACAGACAGACAGATAGACAGACAGGTGGACAGATTGATAGACATACTAATAGCATTTCACTCACATTTTACCTAAGTTTGAGTTAAAGTAATTTCAAGAGAAAAATACTTTTCATGGGGCACCACACTGGCTGCCAGCAGGAGCCAAGATACTGAAATTCAATATTTTTTTTCTAACCTACAATTCTGCCAATGGCCTTGCCCCCTGCTTCCTTCAAATGTTCATCAAAGACTATGCCCCCACTGGTGCAATCTGCTGCTTCAGGTGGCCTAACTCCCTAGGTCCCCCTATCGCTCTCCATCGACTCTGTTGAAACATTATCAGAAGAGCTAACTCAACAGTTACAAAAGAAGCCTTAAGACACACTTCACAAGATTCTCATATTACACAAACTCATTTTATCTGAACAAACTCATCACCCCAATATTTTCTACTTTGGCATCCTTCCCCTACCAACCTACAAGACAATTTAATTGCACTGAACTTACTACACTTGTTGTGTAGTGCTGAATGTGAACAGGGGCAGTTTAGTCTGGTAATTTTTTTACAACTGTATCAGCACCTGAAACTAACGTCAACACCTGACTTGTATTTCTAATTGTCTTTTTCCAATATGTTCGCTTCTCTGACACTTGCACTGATTAGAAAGCACCTGTTAAGAAGACAAATGTACAGCAGGCCTAAAAATGTTCAAGAGGGTGGTAGGGGGCCCTTCTGTGCATGTCTTACTCATATTGCCTGTCAGCTATTTTTGGATGCACACCGTTGTGCAGTATGTTGCGATGTAAGTTCCAAAATCAGTTCTCCTTGGGAGATGCCACCCCAAATGAGTTCCTTACAATTAAAATTACAGTACCGATGCAGAAACGCATGGCTGTCTAGTGGAAAATGGTATTTTACGGAGACAGGAGATGGTCTAATGTTTATCATTTGTGGCACTGAAATTTATTTTCCAAGTAATTGCGATGGCAGTCAGCAGATCTACATTCCTTATTCAGGTATACAGAGAATTAATTTTTGCACTGACTGGTCAGCATATTCTTTATTTGTAGAGCCATAATGTATTTTCATTACTGCAGATGGCAGAGAAACATTGTTTTTTAATCAGGGCCGGGACCCCAAACATAAAACAGTATAAATAAATCCCAACACACATGTGGCTAAAAAAACTGTTGGCTATACAAATAACATGTTCTACTACTTTGGTACAGTGGAGCTGTTGTTTACTACAATCAGCTGCAGTGCTGGTTTAATTGAGGGGGCACTGTGTTAGTCTCTGTTTAGCGATCACATTAGTATGATTAAGTTTGCCAATACAACAAAATGATTTGTATTATTGCACAAGGTCAGACAACTGTATTGGGTTCTGCATCTGGCACGGGGTGAGGGTTACTTAGCAGGGCTGAGCACGCTTATGTCACCTTTAAGTGTTGTTTTATTAGCTTTTTGCCTTGTTTACAATCATTGATCTGATTAAATAACAGTTTAAATAGGTACAAATGGCTTTAAAGCTAAAGTGTTTGAGCAATTCTCTATGCAATTATATATAACTGTAATATGTTATACATCCTGCATTCACAGCTAGACAGAAGACAGTCAATGTAATGATCACAAAATTTAATTATAATGTGGGCTGTCCAAGTATGACAAATGCAAACTCGTTTGAAATATTAGCGATGTCAGCTGGATAATGGTAAATTTGATATGCTTCATTTTATAGACCACAAAGACATCCACAAAATTTAATTTTACTCTTGAATTTTGGTAGAAACTATTGAAGGAATGAAACAGTCTTGATGACTCGTTTGATCCCAATTTCAGTTTATTAAACTTAGTCATTTAACATTTAACAAAATACTGGATTGATGACAGGAAAGAGGATCTAATTACCTAGTCTATCAGTTTCCAGTAGTTTCCATTTGTCATAATCTTACCACTAGTCATAAGTCATGATAGCAGACCACTAAAATCTAGGGTTATTTTTTTCAATGATGGCCAGGTCAAATTGTAGCTTATGAATGGCTTAGGCCTTTTAAATACATTCAAAGTTATTTGCAAGTTGTTTGGTGCATTCTCTACAAAACCATTTTTCTACATTACAAACATCTTATACATAATAACAATTACAGCAGAATGCTCAATTTCTTCATCACATAAAAACTCAAAAAACTTGATATGCAAAACAAAGTACATTTAATAGATTTTAAGATTTACTTAAAGACGCTTTTTAAGCAAAACTAAACCATTATTAAACCACTTTAATATTATATATGTTCACAATGTACATCATATTTTGAACTTACATGTTTTTAGAAAAATGATAAATATTGGGTTTAGTGAACATTGCTACCTGTCCTAAGCAGGCTGATGACAAGCACTTGTTTTGGAAGGAGTGACTCAATGTCTGTCAAGATTTTTATCCTCAGAGAATGAACCCAGACACAGCCAGCTTAAAATAGATTTTTCAAAGCAGTTACATCAGTGTGAGTTTAGACACCAGGATGTGGTCTGCACGCTGTGCTGTGTTTTACATAATGAGCTGAGAGCCTGTTGCTGGAGGAGGGCTGAATGCAGAGCGGTCCTGATGCAGCAGCGAGAGTCAAACCTCTGTCACTCAAAACTCCCAAGAATCCAAAGCTCATTACTGGAAAGTAATTATAAAACGATTTTCCCAAATTAGAACAATGATTCTGAATCTGGAACAAGAATTTATTCAGCCAGAAGAAAACATCAGCAGGGACAATGAGTCAGCTAGCTCCAATAATGTTCAAGTTTTGATGGATGAGTCATAGCTTTGATTTAGTTAGCCTTAGATTTTATGGAATTATTGTGTAAAAACAGAGAGACAAAAAACTTGACTTCAAATTGTATGTTTACAGAAGGCAGCAGATGGCCATGGGGGAGGATTTTTTGTAGTTCGGGGCTTTTTGCATCCCAAATTAACATTCTTCTTTGTAGTCTTTGTAGCCCTACTAAATCATTTCCTTGAAAGCATAATAAATGGGGCTGTGCTAGGTTTCCACTTCACCTGTATTAGGTCTTGATATACAAAAACATTGCTCATTAAAATCTTCTAAACAACCACATTCATTTTAATATTTAAAATTCTTGATCACAGTTCACTCACCAGGTGAGTCACCGGACCCACCAGTGAGCCGCGACAGACACAGATTCACGAATCAATAATCAACATTATTCATGAATCACTAATGATTTACAAATTAGTCACACCAGTTTTATGAATTCACAATGATTCATTCAAACAATCTAAATCTGTAAAAAAATGAAATATGCTTGTTTAATGCATGTTGGAATAAAGGTCATGTGGACGTATTACATATAGTCTATATTATTGTCGTCCAGTCATAGAAGTCCAGTCATAGCTATCGCCGTGGTTACCATCACCAATCAATACAGAGTCACTAGAACTGCAGCAACAGACTGGAGTAAAAGACAGGGGCTTAACATTTTACCACAGTGTTATGAATGAGGCAGCTGAGGTTATTTGACTATCTTGACATGCTACTTACTCACAAAAACAGTGCCACCAACACAGACACATGCCTAGTCTTGCCACCTCACAATTTTAGCGTTAGATTAGCTCTGGGGAAAATCTCATCTTTATTTTGATAGGTTTCTGACAGCAATATTGAGCAGGTTTAACCTCTCATTTATTCCTCCTTTGGCATCTGCCACTGTTGAGTTTGAAACTCTACCATACGCAAGCTTAGAGAGAGCAGTGGTTCTCACAGAAAAAAATATTCATGCTAAATAAATAAACTAAAACTTGGACACTTTGATTGCTTATACTCAAACAATTATTAGTATATACTCATACTTAAACAATTATTGTGTTTCAACATGGACTAGCTTCTACTAGTGAAAATATATGTGCACAGAACTCCTTAAATGTTTGCAGAACTGGATGATTTTACATATCTCCTGATTCCTGGTTCGCTATTAAATATTGTGGCTAAATTAATTATGCTTTCAGCACCCAGTAAGTGTCGTTATCTCAGCTCTGTTGAACATAGCAAACCATGTTCAAATTCATTCTGCAAAATTCTGCAGATTATCAGCATGAATGCTAAAAATGTGAAAATGTCTGCAGATTCTGCCTGTGCCTAGAGGCACTGCTAACTAAAGTGACATTCATATTTTTAAAAGTAACTAGCAAATTTGAAGCAACCACCATACAAAGTAAAAGGAAGCTTTTATCTTCTAATAAAAATTGAATTTCATCCGCTCTGATGAATTACTGTCCACGCTTCCTATTTCCAAGTCAATTAATAATTATGTCTAAGGGTATGGAAAATATTTATTTATTTTTCAGCGCATTAATATTCATCGATGTCGTCTTTCAGGATGATATGAAATGACAGATGAACCCGTTTTAAACCCTGCGGCATCCTCTGGCAAGCCAAGAACAAAACCTAAAGAAATAAGACAGGAAGTGTTCTGTCCAAAATCTTCTGTCCCTGCTTTTGGCAATTAAAAACCATCAAAAATATGTCACTGTGAAAATACAATGTGTGTGGACATTAAGTAACATTTTTAGACTGTATTTTATATTATTATTCATATTATTATTTATATTATTTTACATGGTATTTTACATGTATTCTGTTCACCAATTGGCATTATCATCTATTCCCCTGGTTATTTGTCAATTTGGTGGCACTTTTCGTATTTTAACCAACTAAAAACATACTAGAGGAATGGCCAGCATGGGTGGAATACTAAGGGTGCAATGCTTTTGAGCCTCCTTGTTTATTTCTTATATATGATCTGTAAGACTAAGCTTTTCAGACGCTTTTAGAAGCACCTATAAGAAGACATGCTATTGAATGAGAAATCTCAACTTGTATTTCACCATATTTACTAAAGGAACTCTTCCTTTTTTCAAACCAGAGATAATGCAAAATTCATGAGTACATGAATTATAAAGTGCATTGATAAGAATACCGCTCAGTTCTGTTGCTCTAGTCCATCTTCACTGGCGGAACTCGTCTGTCTCACTGATGACATCATTTTTACTGATTCTGAGTGAAGTGTTTTTCAGAGAAGGGATGTCGTATCATATCCTGAATAGTGCAAAACTATGTGCAACGAACAATGAAAAGCTGTAAATCATCTATTTATTTTAGCGTCCTGTCCACCTTTTAGTCTTCTCTTCAAAGTAATTGCGTTTTTTCTGTACATCACTTATATAAAGCATTAAACATTACTGCAACAGATCCATTTCCTTCCAGGGTCAGAAATTAACCAGTAATGTGTACAAACGTCATACAGATGGCGTTCAGCATTGAGCTACCTCTGCTTACTAGAGTGACGTCTTTAATACATGCTAAATTCAGCCACCTTTCTTGTCGCATTCATACAAAGTATCTGTCGCTTTATTTTTTAGGGTGCAGAGCGAGATGAACGTGTATCTTTTCAAAGCTAAAAAAGATCAAGCATGAAATACATATTTATGTGCTGCTTTATCATAAGCAATAGGCAAAGGGAGAAATGTCTTTTAAGTGGCCTTTCAATAACCTCTAAATATTGTTCCACGCAGGGCCCTGCTCAATGGACGGGACTATTGACGTGCCTTCATGAAGAGCAGAGGAGTCCCCTGGGGTTTTCATAACAGCAGGACGCTGCAAGACATCTCACAGTAGGAGGAAATGCAATCTGACTGCATGGCATTGGATAGCGTTTCCCTGTTGTCCTCACACTTGTCCTGGCAAAGGACGCAAATGAACAAAGTCACTTTTTCATTGCGGTTATGCCTTTGGAAATGGAACGCTGATATCTACAAATATTATTTTCATTGCAATGTCCAAAGTAAGCTTGGGAATATACTATAATGAGAATTATATAATGACAACACAAGACCCACTCAGAAAGCTTTGTCAAACTGCAGCCTCCAGATTTAACACTGCTTCAGTCCTGGAGCTTGTCATCAGATTTCGTGCTATGTCAATATACATTTTTCCATTTGCTAGATCAAATGTGTCATTGAAAGTCTGGCATCTATGTCTCGTGCAGCCTCATGCACTACTTTGCCACCAGTATTTGCTACATAGCAAATGCATGCAGTGTAATTGTATAAACCCTCCTGGGGCTTATCCTATTAACAACAAATGTAACTGGTGATAACGAAATACAATGTCAATTTATATATAATTTGACATTAAGCTATAATGTCAAACATTATAGCCTTTTCATTTACAGTCACAGCTTACACTATTATTTTGTGGCTGAAAAATATTCACACAGTTTCAGTCTGTGTGAATATCACGGCTCACTCCAGCTTATGTTCTTCGGAACGTCAGAGATGATACATGAAAGATGTACACAGGATAACCCAACATACATTTGCCACAGGTGTGAATAAGGGTATGCTGGACAATCTGTTGGAGGAGGTGTGGCTTTGAAAGTGCTCTGAGGGGGGGGAAGGGGATCTTATGCTTTAAAAGCTAGCTTTCTATTGCTAACCTTTGCAAAATTGCCTACCCTACCTTTAAACTACTGTTGTACTATTCTAATGTGGTTGGACATGTATTGTTGAATCCCCTGTGTTTATTTGTGTTTATGGTTGAACAGTGTTTTTTTTTATCAGCTTGTGTGTCGACCTGTTCTAATGTCACAATTCTAGCTTGTGCTTCAAGATATGTGGATATGTCTAGCATTAAAGGTTGTGTTTTGTGTGGACTAACATTAGAACGTGCACAAATCTACCTATACGTATTTAGGAGCTTTTTATTTTACTGTTACAATTATCACACACCTTTAGATTCAGTTACACAGCGTAGGATTACAGACCTTGTAAACAGTCCACCATAGTTACAGTAGGTCCATTACTACTCGCAAGTACATCACCAAAAAATGATTTTGTCTCTGCTCCGGGGCACCAAAAGACAATTTTTATTACACAAGCTAAACTCTGCTTTGCTCTGAAGCCATGTATATTCTTGTTAAAAGGTTAAAGCCATTGTAATCATTTCAGTACTGTTTTTGAAAAAGCCAATCATAAGCACACGGATATTCAGAATGATCATAAGAATCAAAGGTCAAGCATGGCAGCTCCTCAGATGTGCTTGTTGAGAGAACAGGACAGACCAGAACACTGTTCATTTCTCTTCGCAGGAAGCTTGTGATTTCAGACCCAATTAAAGCGGAGGTTCATGTGAAATCACCTTTTCATGGTGCGCCAAACACCTGCTTATCCCCGCTCACTAACACTGTTAAAGCATTGCTTTTGTTTGGTGCTTACCTTTAAAATTAGATTCTTTTTTTAACCATCCTTCACCTCTCCCGGTTATGCGTGTCTGTTTGGACTGCAAGGGGGAAGATAAGGAAATGTGTGTTGGCTTATTCTAACATGAAATTGGTTTTAGAGCACATCGCAGGGCATTTCCGGCCACGCTTGAGGGCTCTTTTGTGATTTTTACGAGGCAGAACTGCGCTGAAAGAATCTGAGAAACATTTCCTTAGTCTGGCTCATATAATGCTGCACACAGAAAGTCAGTCGCGGTACGAGTGGCATATAATGTCCAGTCACTTCGCAGATTGCTTACGGATCCACGCTGTGCTCCTCCGGAGCTATTCATGTTGGGTTTATGTCTGCTAATCTGAATGCGTCTCAGGATGTTTTACCCGAAGTCTGGTTTCTCAATTCATTTCTCCAAATGCTACTGTAAGTGGAATCAGTTGGAAACGACAGCTCTGGGGCCAGAAAAATATGTTGCACTCCAAAAAAAATATGGTGACAGTGCTTCAGAAATTACAGGATGTCATTTTGCCGCCTGTATATTTTACGGTTCGTTACTTTTATATTTTATTAGCTATCACGTTAATATACCACCCTGTCGAACCTGCTAAAATTTAAACTACTAAATAACAAGCCACATTAAAATTCATCAAACTAAGCCTTCCTATGAACAGTTGCTCACACGTTAGTGTAGAGCACACAGTGTTACCAACTCAAACGACACTATAATTTATGCAATAGACATGATCTGTACAATATAACAATATAAATTCAGGAATATTAATAAGGTGATGTAACAATCTCCCCAGTAGTCTAAGCAGGTGAATGAGTGCTGTAGCAGATTACAGTTTCTTAAGTGTATTGCTGAAGTAACTGGATAGCAGAAATGTCTACATCTTTAAGAAATGTCTTGAGATGTTTTTATGCAGCCAACAAGTTTTCTCTTTTCATTGTGGACAAAACGCTTATAATATACTGTTAATATACTATATAATACTATATATATCTTAAAAAGGGTGTGTGTGTGATTTGGCCGTACGTTTGCATGCTGTGATTATACAGCAAGATCACAGCCATGCTGATATACTGTGGTGTCTGCTGTAGCACATTCTTGCAAGTAAGGACAGTTGCTATAAAATAGCATTCGGGACGGGTTAGATTTCAGCCTCTCTGAGGACTTTTTTACAGTACATGCCTTATGTGACAGCTCAAGAAATTACTGTCCATAAATAATGATTCTTCCTTTTCCCTTATCTTCGAATGTAACACAAATCTGATTTAACGCAGCGGGTCCAGATGTGAGCTCAGATAAGATATTTCTGAAAAACTGGAATCAGACTCAATGTGAAAGATTGGAACTGTGAGAAGTCTTAATATAAATTTGGCTCTAGCATTTGTGATTGATGTTCATTTGTGTCTTGCTGTGAAATAAATGCACCTTAATGTGTCCCCGCCAAATTAGTTTGTATGAAGAAGAATGAGCCATAATGCATTCCAAGCAGCTAATGGTTTCTTTTTTAAACAAATAAAACGGTATTCAAGCTCTCCAGCTCTGCACAGGTATCACGGAATACAAAATGGCCCCGCTGAGTTTCAGGGTAAAACCATTTGAACTCTTATCGTATTTTTCCTGCACTGTGGCCATAATGGCAAAATCATTTACAAAAGAAAATGGAAAAAAAACGAATAAAGGCTCAATTTTAACATGACTGGAAAAACAGTTGTGTTTAAGGTCTGAGGCGCTCTAAAGCCCGAGGTGAGGCATTCTGAGAAATAAACCAGTTTTTTTTTGGTCTTACGTTTGAACATTCTCTCAATATTCTGCTTTTCTTTTTGCATATTTCTCTTTATTTATGTTTTCTATTTTTTAATCAGTGTCCCTTTGTTTACTGCTTCGCTGTTTATATAAAGTATGTGTTGATAAACAGGATGTGTTGATAAAGCTTTGCAAATAGCTGCTCTTTTTGGTTTATCGTGCTTTCAAAAGTATAAGACTGAGCGGAAAAACCTCTGCTTTACCCAAACAAACAAAAGTATCATCAGCCAGCAGTATATCCAACGTTAAGTGTGTTATAGTTATGTTGTACTTTGGCTTACCACAAACAACTACAAACATAATATCACTTCTGTACTGACTGTGTTCAGTTTGACAGTGTTAATTTGGTTCTGGAAGGAGGAAGAGACCCTTTAAAAAGAATGATGTGATTTATTGTAATTCCACACGTCTCCAAAAGATTCCCTTCCCGAAATCACAGTGTTTTAGGGAAAAAAAAACAGTGAAAAAGGATCAAACATGCAGATGTTTCTTCTTCAAACTCAGTATGTACTAAAGAAAGAGTAAAATTAGAAAACACAGTTTGGCACGAGTGTGACTTTAATTGGGCTCCTGGTTCCGATTCCTCGCAATTAGTTTGTCAGTTTCAGTGATGTGTTGTAAAAAAAAAGAACTGAACTTTGCCATCAAATACTTCTATAGGAACTAAAACATGCTTGAAGACAGAAAGATCATGAATTTGACAAGTTACTGAAACTTTGATGTCCTTTGAAATCAAAGCAGTTTATTTAAATAAGAAAGCCTGTGGTGATGTAACTTCCTGTGTCAGGGTTAAAAAAGGTTTCAAATTCATCTGTTTGGGTGGATGTCCATTACATGTACCACATTTTATTACATAGAAATGAGCAAAAAAGACTGTTTGTATGACATCTTGATGTCTTCTTCCCCACGTATCCTGCAGTACTACAGCAGTAAAAACTCAAGTACAGACCTTGACCCTTATTTCATATTCAGTGGATTCTCTTGTTTGTTTTGTTAGTTTCTCAAGTTTTGTGTAACTTTTTCTGGTTTATAGTACAAGCTGGCTAAGCTCACAGCAGTACCCACATCTAGTCTTCCTGCAGGAGAACAAGCAAAAGAGAGAAAGCCCAGGTGTATACCACAGAAAGGCAAACAAGAGGGAATTTAAAATCATCGGCAGCCTCCACAGGGCAAAACACATCTCTCTTTCCCTGTCTCCCTCTGTTTTTGACAAATGGACATAGGCTATTTGACAGTCTCAAGAGAACACCAACATGGAGGTGAGACTGGGGCTAGTTGTCACACCTTTTGGCCTGGTGACCATTTCTCATTGTAGATTTAGTTTTGAAAGTCACTTTTGTATGGGAATATGCCTTCAAATCTTGACTACAATGACATTGTAAACAAAGATTTGGACAATGAAGATTACTGCTATTGCAAGTTAAATGACAGTTCATTGAGCATGCAATCAGCTTGTCACAGCCCAATGTTATATGGGGTAAGTTGTCACAATGGAACCTGATTGGACTATTTGAGTGAGCTGCATCCCTTGTGACGACTTTCCCCATGTGACATGCTTCTCAATGCAGGTGTTTCATCATCAGCACACAGCATGGTATCATCATCTGCTATGAGCAGATGTCTTGTATGAATTCCACGTTGGTCCAGTTCTCACTATTCAACCTGCTGTTCCCCTGTTATGCCAGTCCTCAGTGGATTATAAATGCAGTAATCACCAGTTCTGCCTGACTGATTTCATGGTGGTTACGGGTTAGCTGCTGCTGCTAACGGATTAGAGACACAAAGCATAAAATATATTAAAAGCAAAGAAAAATCGCATTTATTCAAAGCCTATTAAGATAATTTTCACATAATGTAACTGCGTTTTATAGAAGAATTACATTTGATTCTGTTTATGTTGTAGCATTCCTCCAGTAGCTTAAACTAGCTAGCGAGACTTATTCCATACCTTGCACATAATTTTGCTACTTCGATGACCTCACTGCTGTAGTTATTTACAAGCACTGAAAGCATCTTGTTGTAACTGCTGGCATTGGTTGCCTGGAATGTGTGTTGATCAGAGTGCCGGGTTGCTTGGGTTTCAGCATGTTTCAGTCTGTGATATGACTGACTCTGACTGGAGGAGATTGTTGCCTACAGGCATTATTAAAGGCAAAACACTCACCTCCTTAGTTCCTTTGTTGGATAGCCCTTCTGAGGGAACCAGAGGTTGGAGAGGGTATCGACATGAATCAGACTGAAGTGCAGCAATACACAAAGGTCTCGTATTGCCATCATGGGAGAAAGTTACTGTGGGCCTTCAGGGGAGAATTGGACTGCAGTAAACTCAAAGGAGGAATGATGTAGGCAGCCATCTTAACGTTGTGTCAGTGCTGATCCTGATGTTTTTTCCAGCGGTAAACGTTTTTTAACGACTGGTAAGGGGCAAATTTGGATTGAACCACTAAAGTGATTTTACACAGCCAAGAGCGACTGTTATTGACGTATATTAAGCAGGCTGTGATTCGGTTGTAGGCACAATTGTGAGTGTGATATAATAGTTTACCAAACAGAGAAAGTATTTAAAGAATTATGACGTGTCCCAAACATGTTGACAAAAAGTCAAGCAACCAATTGCTGTTGTGGTCTATTGCCATCAGATGTTTTATAATATAAAAAAATCAAGTCAAACAACATTTACCGCAGTAAGCATGATAAGAAATCACATCATCACACATTAACAATAATGTATTTGTAACACAGTGTGTAACACTCATTGTTGTAGTCCTGCTATATACACTGACTATGTGTTTTCCCTGGAGTCATTCAGCACAGCAAGCAATGAATCAACAAATCTCTGCATAGAGTTTTAGGGCATAAAGGTGACACACAGGTTCCATTAGCATTGGTAGAATGACAGACAATAAGAGCACACGATAATCTGCGCACTGCGAAGTCCATGATTCTGCCTGAAAGAGGATAATGTTGTTACCTCAGTTCTGTTTTGTCTGTGATGTTGGAGGTGCTCAGTTCAGAAGAGGATTAGGGCTCAGAGATTCTGACAGGGATTGTCTGTCTTCTAGCCGTAATTGTCAGGAGAAATAAAAAAGCACTGCTGGTCTACCATTGGGGAAAAATAACTCTTTCGTTGTTCATCTCGCTACAATTCCATCAACCAGTTTTAGCCCTTGGGAATTTGGTCTGTTGCTATGGAAATTTAAGTAATCTGTTGGACATAGGTTTTTTTCTCTTGTGTGGTAATATATAATTATGGTTATGTTGTGAATAGCCCTGGAGTGTAATCCTGTTTTTCTCAGTAAATACACAGTTTTCTTCCACAAAAGTGGAAGTTTCGACCGCCTCATGTCCCCATTACATACAAGATATGTTAACAATATATACAATATAAATACATATAACAATACGTTCTTAAAGACCAAATGTGACATCTGTCTTTTACACATATGAGATCTGAATCACTGACAAATGTTACTATTAAAGTCTTTTGGGTCGAAAGGCTTTCAGCAGTTTCTCTAATGGGCTGTTAAACAGAAATAATAAGTTTTGTGGGCGAATATATAACAAAGTACTATTTATATATGTATTTATGAATAAATTGCTCTGTGATGTCATGAAATCGCTGTTATAGCAAGTTAGCAACCAAATCATTTTTACTCATTAAATTCTGTTGTATGTCCCTTCAGTTTTAATAGCACAAAACATTACAAAACAAATAAGTTGATCCATTGTGCAAATCATGTTGCTGATTAATATTAGAAATAATTATGCAATTTACAGTATGCAAATATAATGTGTAAATGTGTCAGTGTTAACAAGGGGACCAGCAGCGAGTCAGCCAGGAAATTATAAATTTCTTCAGCAGGGCAGAGCTAGTGCAGTTAAATGCAAGTTCATTTACCATTTGACATTCATCTGCAGCTGTTTTAAATGAATACCAGCCTTTAAATTTTAATATCTGCAGCCCAGTGGGAGAACCAGCTTGTGTCTTTAGTAGAAAGACCGTTACCATAAGCACAGGACAGATTTATTGTTTAAATAGCTCACCTTCTACTTTATATAAGTGTAAATACCCATCCACCCATGAGGGTGAAATTCTCCTGGCTGTGATACTTATGTTTTTATATAATTGTTTTTACAAAGGATGGTGGTTAAACAAATGAATAAAAACGGCTAGTCTCAATATCTGTTAAACTGTAACAGTTAAAGTGTTAAAAGTGTCAGTTGAAACAGAGAATTGTGTTAGCGGTGGGTTTGATTCCCAGGGGACACGTAGTGATCATAGGTATACCTTGAATATACTGTAAGAGGCTTTGGATAAAAGTGTCTGTTAAATGCATAAATGTAGCAGCACCAAACAGGTTAGCAGTTTGTTTGAGGGGCCTGATCGGGCTGGTCTTAACAATATTGGTTTAATTGTGAGTTTGGCCATCCCGTGGCAAAAGACCAATGGTTCAAAACTTTGGAAACCATCATTATTTTTACCATCAGTTTGGTTCTGCCAGTGCTGAATGACATTATGTACTTTACCTTTAAGTACTCCTATTTGCAGTCAAATTCCAGATAGATGAGCTCCAAAATGCCAATGAAAGCGTCTTTTATCCCACCCACCCACAGCGTACAGTGAACAAACTAGAGATGGTAATGGAAAGAAATTTGTGACAAACATGCACAAAAAACGGCTATATTTCCTATCTCATTTGTCTGGCTGAAACTCCCCTTTTCCCACAGCCAATTATTGTAAAATGATAAGCCTGGCATTTTTTCAGAGGTCACCATGCAGCTCATCAGGCAGAATGTGGTGCTGTTGTGTATTACTGAAACCATCACTGCGTATTAAGGCACCAGCAACTCAATCACGTCAGGTGCCCTCAAGACAAACACAGAGTCCTAAATGATTTCAGAAGGAACATGAAGGATAACTGAAGTGCCTGACATCCAGAGATACAAATACAATTTGTGTACAAATTGAAGTATAGAAAATAAATACATTTATATATTTGGCAGATGCTTAAAATAGGTATTTTAAAGTTCATATGTTCCTGGGGAATCGAACCCATAACCTTGCCGTTGCTAACACCAGACACTAGCTGATGAGCTACAAAAAAAATGCTCATTAGGTGTTCAAATGTTTAAATAATTTAAAAGTCATTTCCAGAGCACAAGTTTCAGAGTTCACTGCGTGTTATTTTTAGCAAAATGTACTGGAAATGAAACAGCATAAATGGAGGTTTTTAGACAAGGGCAGGCTTGATTGCCTTGTGGATTAATTTTTGCAGCTCAGCTGAGCATTTAACATTAGATGACCTTACTTGGTTTCACAAAATAATCCTTCAGCAACAGTCTAAAGGAGATTTTGGTTTGATCAACCACAAACTGTGTGACTGCTCACTAACCGTTTGAACTGATGACAGGTCTAATCTTTGGGAGGATTAAAGGAATTGTCCTGAATTTGCCTGGATCACCTTGTCAGAGCCGAGCTAATTAGAGCTACTAACTAAAGCTTAGCTTTCAGAGTCTGGTTTACCTCTGAAATCCAATAAAGTTCATAGTTGTTTTTAAATGTCCTTGAAGTGAATAGTGAAACAATTCTAAGTTATAAAAAAATATATATATTTAAGATCGCCTCATTGAGGGTCTATCAAATATTCGGCTACGAGCTTTCCTGATTAACTATCTGTACAGAAAGAAAATATGTTATTTTATTTGTCATATTTTGAAAGGTGTATTTGGTACTATTTTATTATGATATAAATGGACAGTAACACAACAGCTATATTAAATAGATTATACATAGAATTAGTATTAATTGTATATGATACAAACTCATATAAAGCATATAGGCTGAGAAAACACTAGATTTTGAGGGTCCTTATTTTGATTATTATTGTTGTATATGTAGCACTGCAAGGTACTTTTAGTTTAATGGTAAAATAAGTATTGTTCTTTCAAAACAGTTTGTGTTAATAACACAATCCCACCAAAAATGCCTTGTTGTACTCGTAATTTTCACAGTTTAAGGCTCTGAGTCATTGTTTATTTTCTTCTCTAAACATACTTGAGAGATAGATGAGTGGCACAGAGTCATAAGGGGAAAGCTTATTGTTTTAATTATTTATTTTTCATGGCTGTTTTCCCAGAATTTTGAGCAAATGCTCTATGAATTTAGAACTGATTATTTAGGTGGTTCATTTTTCCCTCATTTATTTTTTGTCATATGCTGTAATTTTCTTTCAAGGAGAAAATTTGATTTGAAGGTTTCCAGCTGAGGCTCTCAATTTCTGTCTTGGCAAGTGATATGATTTAATAAAACTTTTCTGATTTGCTGGCATTACATTTTACTGTCTGTCGTATTTGAAATGCTAAAATGTTCATTGTCTGGTTTGTCTTTTTGCTGTATGTGAATCCTTTATATAAATATATACTTCTGGCAACCTGTTTTATAAGTATGTTTTCAAATAGGTATTACTTAAATATATGAGGAGTGGGGCTTGTTGTCACACTTTGTGCTTCAATAAATATTTTTACTAAAAAAAATTTAGGAAAGACAAAACAATTAATTAAACAGGAAAAATATCAAACCACCAACCCAATACATATTTGGCCAATGTTTTTATTAATATATTTACATGTAACCAAGTCATGAGCCCTGACCTGACATTTAGGAAAAATTTCCAGTCAGTGCACTTACGATTCTCAATTAAAATCCACCTGTCATTATATATTTGACAGTTGATTAGGGTATATATTTGCATCAAAACATGTAAGTGTTGTTTGCACCGTCATGCTGTGTTGTGCAGTATTTTCTTTCTTTGATAGTAATTCAGAAATCTCTTTGAAATTTAGACTTTTGTACTGACTTTAAGAGAGAGAGAGAGAGAGAGAGAGAGAGAGAGATGGATAGATAGATATAGACATAGATAGATATACTGTAGATACATATAGACATAGATAGATAGACAGACAGACAGATTTTAGTCTTATTTTATTTTTTCTCAAGTTATCTCATAATTTTCCAGTAGATTATCTAATAAGTCTTTGAAGTCTGCCTGCTATATATGAGAGAATGAGCGATCTTAAAATGACAGTTTTTGAAGGTCAGTCATCCACTTACCCAGGACAGACTGTAGTAAAACCCCATACTGTACTTTACTCCTGAGAGCACAGCAGTGCTGTTCATGAGAGTTTCGTTTGTATCTCAAGCATTCAGTGTGAAACAAATGTTACAAATACAGTGAGTATCAAAAATGTCTGATGCTTTGCATAGTTCTGAAGAGAGTGTTGGAAACATGCAGAGGAGAAGGTTAATATGTCCTGCTGCATGGTGCTGTTTCAGGTCAAACTGTAAGAAATGCATTTTATGGGCTGTTGCTGTTACATACAATGGCAATCCCACTAAACCGACATTCAAAAGAAATCACAAGGTGAAGCGAGTTTTCCAGCAGATGTAATTACAGTAAATGATATGTTGTTGAGTGAGCACCATCTGGTCATAAACACCAGAGACATCAATTACACCCAGATAAAACAATCACGGTGAACCAAGAAACTGAAAGAAATTCTCTGTAACCTCATCATTTTACTTATGCTTTTATGTTCACCATAAATGCAATTTTTACTTATCATTTTCATCTTGAGTAGGAGATGATCAGGTGATCTTAAAGTTACCCTTACATTTGTATTCCCAGAGGAAGAAGTTTTTCTACTAATGCTCTTTCTGCTGTACAATTTTCAGTCCGGCTGATTCTGAATTTAGTGATTCCACATTTTTATATAATTCAGATTCACTTTTCATAAATCATCTTTCGGTCATAATGATCGATCTTTAACCATTTGTTTTATAAACTGTCTGTATTAACTAACAAATTAACAAAAATATAATATGTACTGCTGTACTATCTTATTGATAAAACCAGATCTATGCTGGATTCAGTGGAATGTATCAAACGTAAATCAGTCTCGAGCCCAAAATTAAAGGCACCTCTAGTAGAGGCGTTAATCTCTCACAAATGATGCATGTCTTCAACATCCTGCAAAAGGTTAATTAATTAAAACAGATTCAATGAATAGGTTTTCATCATGTGTCCTCTGAAGACATGCCCTTGGAAAAAATAATAATTGGATTTATAGAACGCCTCCATAATGTTAAATATGTTTTTCTATAGCTGAGTTTAAAGTATAAAGTATAAAATTCCTTAAAAATGAAATACTTATAAAACATGTCTAGACATCAAAACCTAACCAACCAACCAACATCGCAAATGTAAAACAAACAGAACCAGTAGGAAGGATCCAACAACATTAAACATTTAACATACATGTAATCAACATTCCATAAACATTGCCAACAAAATGTCTTGGGGGGATTATTTTAAATACACACATATTGTAATTATCTGCATGATTTCCATCCCCTACACCAGAAATTTAAGATTTCCTTTGATGATATCCTGATTGCATTTTTTATGACCAAATACACAATGCAACATTTATTAAACTCTCTATAGAGAGATTACACTGTCATTACAGGAGGTTAATGCAAGACACGTTTTTCTTAACGAGCTCCGCTTATCAATGTTACATCACCATATTAATATACATAAAGACATATTACAAGGTGCAAAAATCGCTCAGTTAAAAGGCAACGCATTCATGTTCATCAATACGACTTCGAAGGCATTCAGCACATTTTCCTTCCACTGATGAGGGGAGAAAACGAATGTCAGCAATCTTTATTCCTTCATAGCAGGTCATTAAAAAGGAGTCAGCACATGACTGACAAATAGATTAAAAGAAAATGTCAGAACTAATATCCTTACTGCATATTTATGGCCATTCCATTACATGTGTGCCAGAATTCATCGTCTCCAAATTGCCCCACTTTAGTTCAGACATCTATGGAGGCCACTGTACTGAAAAAAGGAGCAGAGGGGATTGTCCCATCACTTTCATAGCACATTTCACAGTATCAGAACTGCCTCGGGGCATGATATTGAAAATGGCAGATGAGAAAAGCTCTTGTGGAGCTAGGAGAGCAAACCTGAGTTGTGGTTGTGCGTGCATGTCATGATAAACAGTAATGACTTTCTCTTGACTTGCAGAAAGTATCCAGGCTGCCAGGTTAGTCCTCTGAGTGCTGCTTTCCATTGACGGTCCTGTGTAGATCTCGTGAATATTCTTCAGCCTTTCTGCTATGTTATACTCAACCCCGAGAGACAATAAAGAGCCCAAACTGTAGACAATGCTGCAATTATTTGCAAGTCTGTGACTAACTTAAATTGTGTGAGGCACTCATTTCAGATAACAGGAAACGTTCTCCAAATGTTGGCTAATATTCTCTAAAAGTGAAAACATTCTCTGTCAACGTTATCAAACACTTTCTCGCGGTAATGCTAGTAGAACCCTTTTCTAATGTTATGTAGCATATCAGAAACTTTATTCTTAAGTAGTTAGTAGAACATTTTAAAAATGTTATAGAATTAAAAAAATGTAAATAAGGTTCTTATAACCAAGCAATAATGTCTAAAAGGTGATGTCTAACATCTAAATAAACTTGACGTTTTGAACATGCCTAAACTTTCAACATAACATTTTTAACGTTTTTGTTACTTAATGAAAACATTGCGGAAATATTCTTACAACCTAAAATTGTTAGCTGGGATAATAGACCCCATCATCTTTCAGTGGTGAGAACACATCAAAGATTGATTGTATGAATGTATTAGACTTTCATTTGTGGAACTAATGGACTGAGTTTCAGGCCACGACAGTCAATAATGCTGCATCTTTATTTGGGTCTTAACCTACACAAAGCCCCAAGGTTCTCTGAAAAGAGCTTTGATCTGCCGTGAATCAAGCATGAACGCATTATTGGCTGATCAGACAGTAAATGATGGTTGCAGTCTGATTTTTTTTTTGTTTGGGATAAAAACAATACCACAGCAATTGATGGTAACGAGCAAGTCGACTTGCAATGTTTTTAGGAACACAGGAGTCACTCGCGCCTCCACATAATCACTCATATTTAATGAAACCCGTTGTTTATTCGCGGTGCAAAACAAGATAATTACATAATCCGTTTTCAGTGAGGTTCAAAAGATGGTTTCTTGGGTTGGCAATCTGAAATAATGCAAAATCAATGGGTAAGAATTCAGCTGGAAAATAAGAATGTTTAGGTGCTGTAAAGGTGAGCTTGCTGTGGATCATCTCTTCCTTCATCATCACTCTAAGTAGGTCCCAATGCACATCCTGACTCTAATTAGCGCCACTGGGGCCGCGTAGCGTTTGAGACTCCTGGTTCAGAATGACTGGGAACTCATTTGCTGCCCATGATGCTGTGGGGAAAGTTTTATGCTTGAGATGATGGAAGTGGTTACATGATGTTTTTATTTTTTATTTCAGAAACTTCGTAACTTTTAAGCAGTGAAGTTTGCTGGAAGTTTTACTTCTTAAAATGAGCTCTACCTTAGAACGTGACAGGACGTGCACCTTAATTTTCCATCTGAATTCACCATAATTGATTTTCTATGCATTAAAGGGTTGGCTCATCGTGAAGTTAATTTTAATTCATCATGAAACTCTCAGAAATTAATTTATTATCTACAGTTTTATACCCATGTATGCACCCATGTATCCCATGTATATAACACTATATATATGTATATACTGTATGTATATATGTGTGTGTGTGTGTGTGTGTATACATATACTGTGTATATATATATATATATATATATACATATAAATAGATACATACTAGACTAGACTAGACTAATACTAATAATGTATCATATTTTAATAGCTTTCCTTTCAAATGTTTAAAATATGTAGTGTTACAAATATTTGCTGTAGTGTACTAGTGGTTTGACAGCAAACAACCTTGAGGAAAGATACAATTAGAAAAAAAGAAAAGTTTGCCTTTGGAGACAGGCAGGTTAACAGTGAGGTTTTGCCATGTTTTGATGTATTGTGCTGGAGGGAGTGAAATCAGAAGTGTAATTCAGAAGGGAACTCCCACCTCAACTAGATCTATATGTGGAAGTTTCATAACACAGTCAGGCCTGAGAGACCTCAGAGCAAAGATAAACATTCGTCACATACCTCAGAGAACACCAATCACACGTCACAGACCTACACAGCAGAATGCAGTGTGAAGAGATGGGCAAGAGTGAGTCATAACAGTCTCTGTCTGTTCTTCTAAATGAGGCGTGTGGTCATCGCTACCACAACATACATTCTAAGGTCATGAACTTGTATGTTTCTCATCAAGGCCTTATATAAGGAATTAACACAGCATTTACTTCCTGTCCATTACATCAACTTCTGCATGCATAAATAGACATTTGTTAGGTGGCACTGTAGTTGTAGTTGTTGTGTGTGTGTGTGTGTGTGTGTGTATATATATATATATGTCTTGTTTTATGTCAAATAAATCTAAAACTTTGGCACAGGCACAGGTCTGATGTTTTATTTCAAGGTATCGCACATGCAGACCCTCTGCCCTGACACTCCATTCAGTCTAAAGGGCCATTACAAGAAGAGCGCAGATTTCCCCTCACATTCTGAGGCAGCAGATATTCAGGGAATAAATTATAACTCATGGACTTTCATTTCACATATCTCAATTGAATTAATGTGCTTCTGCCTGGAGGATCATTAGCATCATCTCGGAGGCCTTCCTCGGTACAGTGGACTAACCCTCATTTACACTTTTATTGTGGCTGAAAATGCAGGTAAAATTGTAACATTTATCTGCCTCTGTTCCATGTGACCCTGAGTCAGTTCATCTTAGTAAGACTAATTTCCAGGACCTTGGGGTAATATGGGACATTCACCACAGAAATTGTTCCCGGTGATGGACTGTGTTGTTTTCCAACAGAAGTCCAACAAAAAATGGTTTCAGAATCCTATGACCACATAATGACAGCCTGTCTGGGTGTTCTGCCTGTGAGCAATTATCATCATAGATAAATATTTGATAAACTGCCCTTATATATTTAGTGCAGACATTAGTCTAGTGTGTATTCAGCAATCAATGAGTAATCCTGAAGACTTTGATTCGCTGGTTCTGGTTTGTTTGATTAGGGTTGGAGCTATATTTCACAGGCTCTCCCTCTATGACATGTTATAAACACTGTTGTATGTAATAAGTTGTACACACATTCAACACTAACTTTTTATGTTATTTTTTTAGTTTGCCATATGAATATTAATTAGGTCATGTAACATTCATCCAATGGTTGAAAGTGTGTGGTATGTTTTTTTCATTTACTGAATTGAAAGCAATTAATTGGCAGGGGCTTTGTCTTGGTCCTAAGATCATCATTTTTTGCGATTGTTTTTCTTAACGCAGAGATCAAAGTCATTATCCTGTATACTTATTATTTCTGAAAACTGTTTACAGTTTAACAATCCACAATGTTCCAATAGAACTAGATACATTTGCTTTTTATTAGTTATGTCAGTTGCCTGGTTTGTTTGTTTGTTTGTTTGTAAAAGAGTGATTTAAACGGTTAAATTAACCGCTTAATGGGTTAACTTATTTACTTAAATGTCACTGCAAACAAAATGCCCATCTTTACTGTCACATGCAGCTACATGTTAGACTCAAATCAAATGAAAGCTAAGAAAGAAGCATTAGATAATTCATAACTCTGAGCATCAATATAAGCATCGTGAACAGTATCATCACACTCCAGTTTGAAGCATCTCTCTCAGTGTGACAGTGGGAAATCTTTAACCTCCACCTTCAGCTCCTTCATGCAGTCTATCAGCTCCTCCAAATGCTGAAGTGCGACCTTGACAAGGTACTCGTGTTTTGTTTACATACTACTCCTAACTAGATTATGTTCCACTTGAACTTTTCATTAGGTTCATTATGTACTGCCTATACAGTAGCCTTCTATAAATCTTTACATTTCTGTTGCTCGGATGGGTTTCCTTATGCTGAAAATTTGGATGGACATTTGTTTGTGTGTGCGCGCGTGTCCTGATATTCACTACAATATGGGGACCAAACGTCCCCACAAATATAGTAATATCACTACATTTTGACCTTGTGGGGAACTTTTTTGGGCTCGTATGAGGAAACAAGCTTA
>JAZGTJ010002977.1:0-38459 GCA_036877575.1 Botia almorhae
TCCGTTTCTCTTTACAAAGCAAAAGATGTTTTTATACCAGAGAAGGTTTCGTATGTAACAGAGAGACAGTGGCATTTCTATATCAGACATACTTACACATGCACTGCAACAGACGGGTTTGCCATTTCAACAACTCCACGCCCCCCATGGACTAAGAAGATTTGTGGTTTAGACAGCTGGGCCTAGCAGTTCATGGCCCAACCCAACCCAACCCTCCTCAGCATTTACCAGCAACCCCAGACGCATTTGCACTTCTAAGTAATTATCAGTTGATAGGCATTTGCATATTATTTCAATCTGTTAAAATCCATCATAAAATTAACGATATACCTACATTTTAAAAAGGTTTAATGAAGTTATGTTGATGCACGCTTCAAACATATATGATTTATTTAATATTTAATATTTTATATTGTCTTTATGATAAAACACATATTGGTTTTATATATAATTGTTGAAAGCCACACAGTGTATTCCAGTTCTATTATTGCAGAAACAATGCCCATAAATTGAACATCCTGCCATTATTTACTCAGGTTAAAGGCATAGTTCACCCAAAAGTGAAAATTCTTCCATCACTTACTCACCCTCTTATCATTCCAAACCTGTATAAGTTTATCTGAGGAAGAATATATTCAAAAGAATATGTTTTCAAAAACATTGGCATCTATTGACTTCCATTGTATGGACATAAAATCACTTTTCAAAACATTATCTTCTTTTTTGTGCCACAGAAAAAACAATATCATATAGGTTGGTAATGACATGAGGGTGAGTAAATGATAGTTTAAGGAACGACTCTGCTTTCTAGTTTTGTTGCATCATTTAGCTCACTGCAATGACAACAGGGTGTCAACACTAATACGAAGACTAATGCTCTGATATCCCATAATATTTGATATTTGATACTGAAAATCCAACAGCATTACTGTACAAAGAGTATGATGTCATGTGGTTTGACTAGTCTGCTAGCGTTTGTGCTGAGAGACATGATAGAAGCGTCTCAGCTGAGTCTCGCTGCGGGTGGTTAAGCCTTTCACCCACAATCCACACAGCAAGTGGGATTTCACAAATTACTTTTGATTGATGGGAATGCAGAGGCTGCTGTGAAACGGAGATTCAAGTTATGTGCTAATATAACCGATTCCGCTGTTA
The DNA here is from genome assembly GCA_036877575.1 of Botia almorhae. Classification (NCBI taxonomy): domain Eukaryota; kingdom Metazoa; phylum Chordata; class Actinopteri; order Cypriniformes; family Botiidae; genus Botia; species Botia almorhae. The sequence goes on from JAZGTJ010002977.1 coordinate 1,156, forward strand.
ATTAATACTACATTGAGAATTATGAGTTTGAAATGGAGGTATTTCCATGTTAGTCAGTTGGAGCTGGCAGTGGTGTCAAGAGAGATGCGGTGTAGCAGACGTCTGGTCGGTAGCAGCTTGAATGCAGCTCACACACTCACCATATGCTGAAGTGTTTTACAGCGTTACCTCAGGAGCACAACACGCTCAAGAATCTTGCCTAAAACATGCTACCATTGATTACTCTCGAAATCTCAAGTTTATGGCTGAAGAATAGATAAGTCAAATTTTTGATTTTCAGTTGGCACGTAAATATTCCCCATTTGTTCTCTAGACATCAGCGAGATATTAACTTGTCTTGGGAGTTTTTAGACAGGTAAGCTACCACCCACCACACCACAGCAACACCCTAACAACCACCCAACCTAACAAGCACCCTAGCAACCTTGTGTTAGAAAACAGCTAGAACATCCTAACAACTACCTAGCAACAGCTTAGCAACCACATTGATCAGCTTAGCAACTACAGCGCAATGCCGCTGCAACACACTAGCAACAGCATTGCAAGATCCTGGCAACCCGACAACTGCGCAGCAACACTCAAAGCAGAAACATTCAAAACACTCAATCGTCTCATTGGTGACTTCAGTATGGACCAGTGCCCTCAAATTCTTGTCCATACATGTAAATATCTGGTATAAAAGTGCTATAAAATGCTTGCATGGTCTCTAATGCTCTCAGTTACATTGGAAGACACATCATTCCTGCAAATGAAAGGATTTGAAAGCTTCCCAACTGCTTTTGTTATCATTGTTAATGAATAGCCTGATAAACAATGAGGTGATCAATCACAACTATTCTTTTCCATGACACTGTCAAACGTTCTGAAAAGAAGGAAAAAATCTGGCAACAACCAGCGGCTCAGTTTGCTTCATGTTTGTATAAAAGAGACAAAAAGGCTGTAAAATGCACAATGCAGAGATTCAGTGCTATTTGACAAGCTTAATAAAGTGAGGAGTACATATGATAGACAAAATCTTAATAAATAATGCTGTATACATCAGAATTTTTTGTCAATTCTGTATGGTGTATTTTGTAAATGGATTATTTTTTGGACCAAAAAAGTTGCTCTTATATTTACTCAATAATGTTAACATCCTATTATCCTAAAGAATTTTGGGAGAAACACCTTCCAGGAGTCAAAGCTTGTACTTACAGTTTATGTAATTTATAATAATGTATATGGTTTTATATTTTAGACTTAACTATAATAATTTACAATATTTAAGTTTATAGTTCCTCCATCTGTCATGCATACCCTTATGCCTCTGACTTCTACTTCCCACAATGCACCAGTGTGTTCATGTGTGCTAGTTGCCAAACTGTTCCTTTTCCTGTACTTTAGCCCAAGTCTGCCCCTTTTCAGAGAATCACAACACGATTATCAGCACGGACAGCTCAGCAGTGTCCTATAAACCCAGCTGAGTATGGTAGCATAGACCCTGCTGTTTTAGGATCAGACATGTTGGTCCTTACTGTAGCCAATGACAAGCTCACTCTACTTCTTACTAAGTGTCATCTAAGTTAGAAATGACTTGACCCACATGCATGTGTGCATGCTCTGATAGAGCTATGTAGATCTGTAGATTTAGTGCCTGCTATTGTATGTTTTTCATGATTTGTGGTGTTTGCTAAGATAAATATGACTATGATTATTATTCATACTCATGGGGTTTATTACACAAATCTAACCCCACTGTTTATGCTACAGCAATCCTGCTTCTGAAGTGCTTTTGTCCTGCAGAGTTTGGCTCCAACCCTAACCAAACACACGTGAACCAGCTAGTCAAGCTTACTAAGCAACCTGTAAACTTCCAGGCAGTTGTGTTGGAGGTATAGCGCGACAGGACAGTGGACGGTTTGGACATCCCAGTGCTATTTTTTTTAAGATTGGACCTATGATTTTCATGTGGTGATTATAAAAGTGTCATTTATCTTGGTCTTTAAGCAATCATTCAACCATTCAACCATTCAGGCAGCACCATAGCAACTGATTAGCAACACTCTTAAAACTACTTCTAAAACAATACTGTTGCTTGACAAATGGCAACATCCTAGCAATCACCCAAAACATTACAGCAAACACAACACAAGCCATTAACACAGAAAAGTGTGCAGATTTCACACTGGTCTAGATGTCACTGAAATCTTAAGTATCTCTCATGTGACCTGGCTAAACTCTTTAAAGGGGTTTAGTGACTGTGTCTTTTGGGGGTTAAGAAGGTCTTTGGGGCTTATTTTCTACTGTGCTCTGTTCTTTATTTACACATTTAACATCAGGCTCTTACGATATCTCTTAGGATAGTTTTGTGATGTCACATGCAACAGAGACGAGCAGTAATAGATGAGTTTTAGAGCCCAGCTCCTCCCTTGTTTCTGTTGACATCTGAAGACAAAGCCACTGCTACGTTTGTCATTTTGAACGTCAGGAGCAGAAATGAGTCTGATGATTCCGGCTGGGTTTCTCTGCCAGTGGCTGGTGAATGAGCACAAGCGCTGAGGAGCGTGGGTTGTGTCGGGAGGGCACGGCATGGGAATATGTATAATCATGCAGATGAAAGAGATGCAGACACCACCACATTTATCTTGTGGGTGGAAGTGCTGCTTGGGCTTAAATTTGGATTTTAAGAATGCAGAGAAATACAGGGCTACAGGAAGGAGTCGATGTGAGCTTCAATCACACTCATCCTGTGAATACACACCCTGTTGTAATTTGTTTCTTACATGTACATTGTATAGATAGTGTTATCAGATTACATCGGTTAATTTGTTAGTTAGACACATTTGTTTTTTAAAGGGTATAAGCACGTTATATTACATTATAATATATCACTGCCACAATATGTATGTTGCCTGTTTACAACTTATGCAACATCATTGTCAATCATTCCTGCCTCTACACTTCTACATTTACCTGTCATTTATATTGCTCTAATATGAGTGTCTGTTTACATTTTACATACTTCATTGTATATATATAGAGAGAGAGAGAGAATGAACAGACAGATAGATCGACATTAAACTATAAATGTGATTATTCATAATCCATTCCAAATGTATTTATTTGTCTGTCTGTCTATCAATTATAAACACCGTGTTAAAACATCAATTAAATGTATGTGTCGTGTAACAGCAGCCAGACGCAACGAGCACACGACACACAACAGAGACCACATAGCTGTCAATTTTAACATTATTCAAAAGATTTACACCTTCATTAGTCCACCTTAGTCTAAAGTCATGTGCAGTCATTGATATCTATTGGACAGCTGTAATCGTTCACTCCTCCTCCTCATGCTGTCGGCGGTGTCTGTGTCTGACAGCTCCGCTAGTCTCAAACCGGAGCGCTCTTCGGCACGCACCGCACCGCACCGCACCGTGCGCGTCGCTTCACTCCCTTCAAATGTGTGTTTTTCCTGCGAATCTATTATAAGTGGCCCTCATGTCCTCTCAACTGTCGTAGGGTCGTTTCAGTACTGATGTGATTTCAGTACATGTGTTCATTTGACATTTCTTCAGTAGATGAGATGCGTTCACGGTGGAGTTACCTTCATGTCTGGATTTGCGTCTTCAGTTTCGGCGCCTTCGGTACTTTCGGCATTCCCAATAATGAAGGTAAGACACGGCTTTGATTTGGGAAAGGTTGTTCATGTTGCGGGAATATGAAGGTTGACTCGACAGTCATTTGACTCGCATGAAAAGCACTTATAAATGTCGGTTCTTCGGTAGGTCTGTACAGCAGCCTAGTTCATAAGGGTTCGGCAAAGCACCGTTTTTATAAAGATGCATTTTCACACTGTGGAGGATCTTAGGTTGCAATATAGTTCTTAAAATTAACAAAGGTTCCTGTTGTTGCATTATAGGTTCGTAGGATCAATGCATTAGTTTTTCTTCAAGCACCAGTTTAAAACGTATTATTATTTATTTTTACAGAATTAGAACAGAACTAAAAAGCATTTGTATGTTTGTTTAATGTTTAATTGTTCAAACTATTTTTATTAACCCAATAACTAGCAATAAGTTACTGTTATATTTTAGCTAAAGTTTTGGCCGTGTGTTTTATTTTTTGCTAGAGACTGAAATAGTGTCCTAAAATCTTTAACGTAAATCTATAACATAAATGTTCTCCACATGTGGTAAAAAACGACATGCCACATGTGACATTAATGTAACATAATCGCTAAAACCCATCAGACAGTATCTGATGGAGCAGAAGTTTATGAACATCAGTCATAACAGCTCACCAGGCAGGTGGTCTTTAAACATCTCAATTCACTAAATGCACATTCACTAAAAACTCAGACAAAGTTCATTAATTGCAGAGACTTGATATTCTCGTGTGTTTGAACCTGTTTATAGGACCCTGCACAAATTTCTTTCACTAACATCTTTTGACAGAAAGTTTAGATATTACAACTCAACTAGGAAATATACTGATGCACAGTAGTCAGTGTAGCTCGAACAAGATTTAAACATTTATAATAAGTATCATTTATTTGTTAAATGTTTTAAATGTATATATTTATGCCCATTGAGAATGACAGACTGTAAAGTTTAGAGAGCAAAGACCGAAATCACGTCACTTTTTTTAACGGTTTAAAATGTATTTTTTAGAAGCTAGACTTTATGAGAAACATCAAATACCTCTAACATGTATCTGTTGCATTGGATCAAATATGACTTCTTTTTTGTGAAAGAAGTGCAGACATGAGAAGGTGAATTTGCATCATAGGCAAAGAGACAATGGAAGTGTAGTGTCGTGCATCAAAGTTCCCACAATTTGCTTTGTAGTGGTCAAACAACAACAAGCACTGACTACAAAATCCTTTCCAGTTAAATGTCCTTTTACTGCTTTATTTCCCTGCTACAGTATTCTCAGTTAGGAATATTTTTATACTTGTATGACAACCTTTCAAGCTATTTGACTATTTAACTGGCACAGAAAAATTCATTCACTCTCACCATCTAATGTCAAAGCATCATTTGTAACTGTAATTGATATGCTTCAATTTATCACTTGTCAGGAGTGCTCAGCCTACAGAATATGTAAATATTCTAATGAGGGAAGTCAGCATATGGACACTGCAATGATGTGTGAGGTTGAGTTGATTGATTGCACAATAAAAACGGGCACAGTATGGGGGGAGGGGGCGTTGATGCCTACACAGACTGGCACAATGGCCCAGCAGATGCGGAAGGACAACGGCTACTTGAGAATCACAATAGCTGCAAGCCTGGCAAAATTCAAATAAACCTGTCGATTCGGACAGCGATGAACTACATGAACAAACTGCAGTACCACAACAATGTTCTCCCAAAGCACATTTTATTTCAAAGTGGAACAGAAACCAAGCATTATGTTTTATAGATTACAGACAAGGCTTGCTTTATCAGTTTTTTTATACGATATACCCCCTCAAAGGTTCTATTGTAATTGTTCTACTGTGAGAATATCTGATTTATATTAACATACCAGACTGAAAGCATGTTTCAGTTCGTACACTTGTATTTGCACAAGCATAGACATAAGTTTCCTTTTATCTAGTTCAGAACTGTGCTTCTTTGTGCTAATTAAACTGATGTGATTCTCCCCAGGATATTTTTAAATATAAGTAGGACAATGTACATCAATGTCTGTCATTCAAATGAAACGCATTTAGACCTCATTTAGAGACATGTAAATAGGCCACCACTTTAATTTAATTTACAAAGTAGTAAAATGTGCGTTTGGTTTAAAATGTAGTAAATATAGTATTGTGTATTATTAAACAACCAGCTAGTTTTTATTTACATTTGTTCTATTATCTACAAATTTGGACTTACATAACATGTAACATCAGTAATCGTCACCCCTCACTCAGCTGACATTCATTGATGCATGAAGAGCAAATCCAATCCTGAATTAGTAAAAGTTAAAAAGCTTCGATGGACCCACTGCCCCTTGTCTTTGTCTTAAAAATATATCGCGGCATTGGTTGTGTTTGTCTAGCATCGTTTCTGCATTTTTGATGGCCTCCCAGTTGTTAGCTTGTTTTTTCTGAAGCCAAAAGATGATTTTGCCATTGTGAGTCATCTCACACATGCTAAATAGTCTCGCCACACAACCTTTGATCAAAACACAATGTCAAATTAAAATTCAGCTCTGATCGGACTGTGAATGTAAAGGTCATCTAATTAGCTGTGGCGTTACCCATTCGTAAAAGGTTTCAGCAGATAAAAAAGGACCCAGGATGACCTGTCCTGTGTATCAAATACTTATACAGTAATCCAGAGAAAGACAACATTATTTAAGAGGCATTTCACATCGAATATTTACTTTAAAACTTAACCAAGGGCAAAGATTATGCAAATGCGCTTGATAACACTTTCTATCGTTCTTTATTATTAGTTCTATATTATTTGATAAGTGATACACACTTGTGGGCTACACATTATTTTAGTTTCCTTGTTACAGTGTAATTATACATTTAAGAACTGAGTATAATTCATTAACAATATTTACGTACTTTGGGGTTAGTTAGCATGTAATTATGCACAATTTGTCGTTATTGCTATGGTACGTACATGTAACATTGTTGCGTTTTGTGATTACACAGAATGTAAGCACCTTATATATAAAAACATTGTAGAGATGTGCTTATTTTTACAGACATTATACTTACATAAAAATACGTTTACAACATTCGCCAAAAATATATGTAATGTACCTACAAAATGTATTGTATATGAGATCACCCTGAACCTTATTTCTCCTCTATCATTGATTTGTCCCCATTTTGTTCTCTCCCGCAGTGAACTTGCTGGACTCACGCTCCGTAATTGGTGACCTGGGGTGGGTTGCCTACCCAAAGAATGGGGTAAGTTCCACATATCTTCCTGTCTCTGAGGTAAAAACTGGCTTAGGAGAACAGCACAAGGTTTCCAATTCCCCTGATGCCAAAAGACAGTTTCAAAGTGAAAAATAATAGAACATGGAGAAGCATGAGAGAGAGAGAGAGAGAGAGAGAGAACAACAGGTCAGAGGCAAACAGAGAACAAGGGAAAGCCCCGTTTTCTTCTAAAGGTGGCACAAAGACACACTTAGACACACATAATCTGTTGTTTTAATTTATGTGTGACAATCTAAATGTAAATTATTTCTGTTGATCCAGCTGATTGAAAAACCTAGGGAACAATGTGATGAATGTTAATGATGAATGGATAACTTTTTTTATATATGTACCTTTTTTATTTTCTTATGATTTTGCATAAAACACATTTGTTTACACTATGTTATGGTGCCTTGTTACAGTATAATCGTACATTTAAGTTCAGAGTAATATTAACTAACAATATGTAGTTTCTAGAGGGTTATAATTAGGATTTAATATAGAGTTAGTTGCATGTACAGAAATGATCACGTATTCATTGGTTACACGTTCGTACACGTTACAAGTACATATGTAAATTAATATTATTCAGTACTTAAATATATAATTACACTATGACAAGGACACCTTAAAATTATGTGTAACCCATTCAGATTGGTAAAGAAAGATGAAATGGTTTGTCAAAAGAAAAGGAATCCTGGTTTGGTTTTGACAGGCTGTTACAAACTTGAACAAAACAGTCAAATGAATATCTCAGCATTACGTTAAGTTTGTCAGTATGTTGCAGTTATCACAGATGAAAGCCAGTATTATAGACCCCAAAACAAGAAACATCATGTTAGCATTTCATGATCATAACATCTTCCTGTTCTTGCTAACTTACAGTTACAGTTTGTCAAAGGAGTTACAGTACACACTGTACAGAGAATTCTGTTTCTCTGGTCATTTCACCGTGTCATTCCAAACACATATAACTCTTACATATACAACAAAAGCTTGTCAAGATAGCCTGCATGACGTACAGCGCATGTTTGGCTTGCATTGGGAAAAAAAACAGAATTAAAATCAAATTAAATGATGTGGCTTCTCATTTGTAAAGTATTTATTAGATCAATAATAACAGCCTCATTTTCATTGCATCAAATGAAGTACAGTATCTGCTGAAGTCTATGATAACAAGCAATACAGGAACCAGCTGCTAAAACTGGCACGTTTAAACCCCTGCTGAGCCATTTCCTGAATTTAAAGCCCTTAATTTGAAAAAAATATATTAACTTTATGGCTGCACAAAGATTATAATTTCTTCAATATCGGTAGCAGCTTGCTCTAACTGTACCCATCCCAGCTGGTGTTTGGAGGCTTTTGTTATTTATCTCATGCAGTCTGGATCCAGTGTTGACAGTATGCTGTTATAGCTTAATTCAGTTTCCTGTTGTGAGAATGCAAAACGAGCGTGTGCATTGTGCTTACCTGCACCTGCCCTCCAATCCAACAATACAGCCCCACAATAGATCCGAAAGTCTCCAGGCACGCTGGATAACACCTGTTATGGGACACAATTATACCTCTTTTAGATGGAAACACAAACATCCTTTCGTGATATCCTGAATATGGCATGAAATCTGGGGAGTGATAAATCAGAGTCAAATACAGCAGAGGGCTGTTCACATCCCTCTCAATGGCTATTGAGATTAAGTGATTTTTGCTCTATTATTAGATGTTAAAATTACTTCAGGGCGACACTTGCAGTCTACGATTATGTCAGCAGGCCTGGGATGTTAGCCAGTATTATAGAGGGCATATTAGGTTTTGATCGAATAGAAATGGAAAATTCATAAGGCTGACTGAATCTGTGTAGTTTAGCCATTTTTATTTAAATTTGAATCAATCAATAAATAAAGAAACAGGTTATTTGAAATTGTACAAACATTTATTTACATAATCGTATTTACTATACATTCATTTTGGCTGGAATTACATACTGTAACTAAGTTTTCTCTCCTGTATTAGTTAACTGTTTTCATCCTTACACTGATCTACAATGAATTATTTCAGAAAACATTCAAGACAGTGACACCAAACCTGACTCCCTGGTTATTACCAGCACCAAAACAGAATGGTAGTATCATGGTGCTTTTTTATGATTGTGTGTGCAAACAGCACAGTATGTTTATAAAAATCACAGAATCATAGACATTGCAAGCAAGTAGTGGCAATTTTCATATGTAAAGCATTATGTAATCAGAGTTCAGCAATGGGGTTTTTTTTGGATCAGGGGTTTCAGCAGAGAACAGGTTTGGGCATTGATGGGAGTGAGGGTAGCAGTTGGTCAACTTTAAATTGATTGTTGAAGTTAGGGGGAGATGCTGATGTCTGGGGTGTTTGGGATGTTTATTATACAGTTTGAGTCGACTGCACTCACAATTCTGTTAATGCAGTACAGCATCTGGAGTGTGAGGTGGGTTTAGCAACAGCTCAGCAGTAAAGCCTGTCACTTACACTGCAAATGTGATATTTAGAGTATAAGTCCTCTTCATTGGGCTAAGCATTGGCCTATAGTTACAGTATGAAGTTTAATATGAGTTAAAAGAAACCAAAACTACACAAGGATTAATCTGCATTTTACAGAACTACTGAATGGTTCTGTCTCCAAAGAATGTCACTTTTGGCCACAATTAAGTATCTTAGAAGAAATGAAAAGACCATTTCCTCTGGGCTGAACAACCAGATGAATTTCTCAAACCACCTGATCAACCATCTGATTCGTCTCAATTGTCATTTTTACAGTTATGCCCTAAACCTGGTTTTAGGGTAATTTTTAATGATTTGATTAAAGTTGTCAACACTAAATACAAGCATAAAGGGGGTTTAAACATTTTGTGATCAGATCACAAAAACACATAGACAGTGTAAATGCTAAATCCGTGTAATCAGAACACACGGTCACATTTTACCGCAGAGTGTAAATGGCAGTGTGTCTCACCTGACCACTAAACGTGTCACCTGAAATGCATCCAGATGTAAATGACGACTTTTATCATGAGCGAGTCGCTGGCTGATCAAGAACAACCCCAAACCCTCCACATCACATCTATAAATTTTACATGTGTTGTGTCTACTACAATCAGCAATCTGTTCTGGCAGCGACATCACAAAACACCAGTTATTATCTTTTTCTCTCCCCGATGTGTTTGTTTTCAACCCTGGCTTCATGCCGTTTTAACTGCTGTCAGAGCAGACCAGCTTTGCCAAGTCAACGAAGCGGTTTACAGGAGCTCAGCTAAATCTGGGCTTTGTGTAGGCCTTGGGCACCCCTGGCTCACGCCGCTGTCCTTTTTGCTCTCTCTTACTGAAGGGGAAAAACACATTTATGTGACTCAACAGAGCAGCCTCTCCATCCACCCTGAAAAGTCACATTCACAAGTCCCACCACCCTCTCACGCAAAGACATAAAAAACAGTGGTAGTTTGATTGCAACTTTGGCTGTCAGTCATGTTTGGCTCTGCCCCCCATGCACCCAGGGCCGCAGTGACAGGGGTGGCTGGGTATTGGTGATTGGGAAATGATGGGTAATGACGGGCTATTGCGTGAAAGGCAGTGTGGTGTAGCATTGGTAATGAGAGGAGGGAGCGTTCGCTGTGGGAGTCGGGTTTATGGGTAAATGCATGCTTACAGCACACACTAACTCACACTGGGAGAATTGAAGGTTTTAGGGGCAGGAACCAGTGGTAAATAAGTGTGCTGTGCTATCAGAGGCAAGGATTTAGAGAGAAAAGAGACAAACTCAATGGGGGACTGGATTACTGTTAAAAAAGGTGTTTGAATGATTATAATTCAGATACATTTTTATGCTAAAATGGCTGATAGCTAAACCAGCCCAGTGGTACTGTAACAAAAATATAAATATGTTTGTTTTCCCATATGGTTTGTTACAGTGTTCCTGGCATATATAATCTATATTCAGGCACCACCACTGACTGCTGTTGTTAAAGAAAGAGTTTACCCAAAAATGACCCCACATTCTATCATTCTCTCATACTTCCATACATACTTCATACTCATCTCAGTAGAATGAAAGTACACTCTTAATGGCTCTAAGGGTGTACCCACACCAGGCACGGTTGCCTTGAATCATGCCCAAGTGCCAATGTTCCCTGTTTAATTCATTAAATGAATTAAAAAAGTTACTATCCAAGTACATCCAATAGAAGGTGGGTGCCCGCACCCAGGCACGGTTCAGAACAATCCCACTGGTCAAATGCACCAGGTTCAAAATGCAAAGTGTGAGTTTACCCCAAAACTGTGTGAAAGACCAAAAGCACTATTAAAGTCATGTAGTAAAACAGTTTATATTTTTTTAAACAGCAAGTTGCTCTTTAATATAGAGGATAAATAACAGATATTATAACAGTTTCTTTGTTTATTCAATGCACCACCTGTTTGGATTAAAAAAAATTATACAACCTAATATTTGTATAATAATTAAACAAATATTTGGTTACAATTTAAGGTGTTGTTGTTAGAGTGTAATTATACGTTTAAGTACTGAGTATTATTAATAATAATCATTAATATATAATATAATAATTAATATTAGGGCAAGAGGTTGTGGGTTCATCTCCCATGACAGGGCTTGCAAAATTTCAAAATCCCTGGTAGCCCTTCGGGCAGGCACTCTTCAGATTTTGGTAGCCCGAAATGAATTTAAGTAGCCCATTGTAAAGGGGACAAAACATCAATCAAGAACATTTTCAAAACACAAATAACAACAATCGAATAAAATAATCAAATTACAATCATCAATACAAATATTTGGTTCTAAGTTACCTAAAATTTATAATGAACTTGTAAAAACAATGTAGAACATAAATCAGTCTGTCAGATTCTGAATCTGAAATATCAAGTGAAGTCACAGATAAGAAAATGCCACTCGACGTTGAGGGCACAGCATCTCCTTCATCAGTTTCTCCATCTGTGCATCGATCTCCACTCTTATTTGAACACACATGAGCGATTTTCTCTCCACTGCGCATGCGCTCTCTATCACATGTTTAATCTTGCTGCAGGAGATTTCACTGGTCACGTGAGGATGACTGACAGGACAAGCGTCACACAGTTCACAGTTGCGTATTCAAACGCGATTTCAGTACCCCACATATTAATAGCGGATTGCAATATATTTTTCCTCCTTATAAGAGCCCGACGGGCAGGGTGGAAATACATTTTGGTAGCCTGACTGGATGGCACAAGCCCCAGGACATGGGGCTAGCGATTTTGCGAGCCGTGCATGGAAACCACATTCTGCAACACATTTATTTGACCATCTTTACTACTATAATCTTGCCAGGCTTGTGCTCAGGTGTGGCATTTCAATGTTTATCAAGATACGATTCATTTTATCAACTACACGCAGCTGTGACATGCATTACATCCTTGTGCAATGTGTTTTTAGATTAAAGCAACGTCCTATTCATCTTTATCAATGTGTCAGAAATGTTGTCATCCAATAGCCTGGTATTAGTAATGTGTTTTCACATGTGAGGTTGGAAATCTGCATAATCCAAATTTGTACTGGTCCATTTTCATTCCAGTGGCAGCTTTCCCTAAATTGCATCTTTGCCAATGCAATTTACCAGATCATGGCCACACTAGCTCACATTAGAGAAATATGAAGGAATCACATTTCCTGTGAAACACACTCTTCTGTATCACTGTCTTCCTCCAGCACCAACGGACTCTTAGCTGAATATTATCACCTCTGGCTTAGTAATATTCAGAGCTGGTAATATGGATGATTGGAATGAAATGAAAATGTAACATGAATGTCTGATTTTTAGGAAATAGTAGGGAATAAAAACATAGTAATGGTACAATAAATCTGATTTCAGGTCCACCTCGTCAACGGAGACGTGCTTAAATGTCGCATGGAAATTAGATACAGCTCATGTCAAAGAATGTGCTTTGAATATTCATTGATATTGATTGTGTAATTTCAATCTATTAGTGAATGCATTTGGTCGTGGCACAAGACCTTTGACACTGATTTCATTGTTAAACCTTTAACAGTCAGTATATCTTTGGAAATGTCCTGTTACATCTGTATTTAGGAATTGCACACGTTTGCAGAAAAGGTAGCAATCATTAAAAGCTTTCTTAAGCTCTTCCCTTGGTGGAATAACATCATAAAATTGTGCCGTGCTATCCCTAGACTTAGAGTAAGGCAGAAGTGTAACATCCATACAAGTTATAACAGTCATGGTATAGACAGCAGCCTGCAGTCTATTTCTCAGTGAACCTCAAGTTATCACCAGATATTTAATTGTTTGCTAAACTAACAGTGGGCACTAAAAATAGCTTCCTTATGAGTATATGTGCAGTATCATCATATCACACAAGTCCTGGGAAACCCTAACATTTAATAAAACTACACATGCTGTTTTGATATCACAGATGCCCTTGTTTGCAAACCACATCATCGTGCTAAATTTATTACCTAACTTTGTTAGGCAATAAATACATGTAATCAGAAGGTTGCTGGTTGCCCTTGAGCAAGGCACCAAACCCTCCATTGCTCCCCGGGCGCAGAAGTGCTGCCCACCGCTCCAGGTGTGTGTGTGTTCACGACTTGCAGTGTATGTTCACTCCTCACCAGTGATGGGTTAAATGCAGAGGTCACATTTCGGGTATAGGTTACTATACCTGACAAATATGTCACTTCACTTGCATTTATTGCATATTTATGAGTCATACATTGGTTGAATTTTTTTTACAATTTGAAAGAGTCCAGTTAAATTGCACCAAATAGCAATTATAGTATTAACATTTCCTAAAAAAAATCCCCTGTTTCAAACAAATAGAGGCTTGAAATAGAGCCAGAAGCTTTGATGAATCTAATGTTCAGGGCACAAATTACTGCTAGCAAACAGCACACTGTGTGCCCCTTAAATCTTAGATAACGTCATACTAAATACAGCCACTGTTTCTAGTTTCTAAACTGTGTGATTCTTGTCACACACTCTATATGACTCCCAGTGGTCTAGACTTTAGTTCTACTGCTGTCAACATAGTTCACAATCTCTCTCATTGGAGAGCGTCAGGCAGAGGTAATATGAGGCCTCGGGAGGGTCTCTCTGGTCATTGACTGTGCTTTTGAAGAGCTCTGAAGGGCCGTTCAGGCCCTCTGGGTGCATTCTGAGGTCTTGCTTTGTTAACTACCATGTTACAAGCCTCCTGACTGCGTAGATTATAGCTGTCAGATTGTTTTTCCAATCTCTCTGCCACCTGATGTATTGTTACTGAGGATCTCTGTGGACAGAAAACACACATCCATATGTTGCTATGTACAGACACTCAAGGTGCTCAAAGTGCTGCAATGGTCTTTATGGAACTGTTTTTCCAGACTGAGTTACAATAAAGACTGATAACATTCCCTAACCCACTCATAATGAAATGGACTCCTAATGGAGTACATCTCTGGCTTTAGCTTACAATTTAACTGACTAACAGTACCGGTATCATATGTATTGATGTAAAAATTCTTTGACAAATGAACAATTTGACTTGCATTTTTACGTTTTTTATTATTGCAGGTCTGTATGTAAACATCTGTCTATGTCAAACATTTACATTGTGCTGTTTCTCATTGTGTTTTCAGCTTCCATTTAAATGTGGCCATTTAAGATGCGATGTCAAATTGACAATCAATGCTTTGACGGCGTGTCAAATGTCATATGTCATGCTTTGGATAAATGTCTGTATTGAAACAAATAACTAATCAGAATTATCTGGGTGTGGGATAAGCCTATTTACAATATTGACAAAGTGTTAAGGGTTTATCAATGATGTGACTGGTGTGCGATTACATTCATAAACATAGACACTAAAATTGTTTATGTAAACATACACACAAAAACGACTAATTATTTTGCCTTATTATTAACAGATTATTTATATTACATATGTTGTGCATATTCAGTATAATATATTTGCATATGATCATAACTCAGTATAAGTTAACAGTATAAGTCAGTATATATAACACAGTATAAGTTAACCCAAAAGAAGCAGTTATGGATTTCAAATGCATGCGCGTGTTAAAACGATTAACAAATTCACAACACTTTGCTTAAAAATAAAAAGGAAATAAAATTTTTTTTTTACTGACCAGTTTCTGTTTTACTGAATGAGCTAAAAAAATATAAACACATCAACACATAACTGGATATTGTTTACAGCACATAGTACCATCAAATGAAAATGAATTAAAATAAGGTTTTTACTAACTGGTTATCCCACACTGTCTTAAAGTGGTCTTGAGCTAGTCTCCTTGCCACAGGGTCTTATTTATTCTTATATAATTCAGATCAGTACTCACAGATGCTCTCTTTAGACGCATCCTCTATGCACCTTTTGTTGACCCAACACTGATACACACTGACTTTATAGTGGACTTTTACTTGACAGTGTACTGTATGTGGCATCACCAAAATGTTAATGACTTTGAGGGCCAAAGGCGTTTTTTGGGACAGGGCAGTGAACTATCCATTTCTGCACTTAAAGATATCTGAACTCTATATTTTTGAACTCTGTATTTTTCTTTGCTTGTTTCTAGTGGGAAGAAATTGGAGAGGTTGATGAGAATTATGCACCCATCCACACTTACCAGGTGTGCAAGGTGATGGAACACAATCAGAACAACTGGTTGCAAACAAACTGGATACTAAACCAAGGTGCCCAGAGAGTATTTGTGGAGCTCAAGTTCACTTTGCGGGACTGTAATAGCCTTCCTGGAGGACTGGGCACCTGCAAGGAGACTTTCAATGTCTACTTCTACGAAACCAGTGATGAGGAGTGGAGGAATATTCGGGAGAGCCAGTATACAAAGATTGACACCATCGCAGCTGATGAGAGTTTCACAGAGCTTGATCTTGGAGACAGGGTCATGAAGCTAAATACGGAAGTTAGGGATGTTGGTCCATTGACCAAGAAAGGCTTCTACCTGGCTTTCCAAGACCTGGGTGCATGTATTGCTCTTGTGTCTGTCCGTGTCTTCTACAAAAAGTGTCCTTTCGCTGTCAGGAATTTGGCCCTTTTCCCAGATACTATAACTGGGGCAGATTCTTCCCAGCTTCTGGAGGTGTCAGGGACCTGTGTCAACAACTCATTGGCTGATGAACTTCCCAGAATGCATTGCAGTGCGGAGGGGGAGTGGCTGGTGCCCATTGGGAGGTGCATGTGCAAGGCAGGCCATGAGGAAGTTAACGGCTCCTGTCAAGGTTGGTGAACATCTTCATTATTATGCAAATGTAAACGCTGGAGAATGTGTCACGTGTGACATATCCCCTTGAACCGTGTCTCTGAATGTCACCGCACTGATGAGAATCTGACCCTTTTGTATGGTGTGGGTAGCATTCATTTCACATTCTAGTGATTTTATGGTTTCTGTTTTTATGTGTTATGGCAAACCTTTATTGTGTTGGAGTTTATGTGTTAAATGTTCATAATAGTAGCATTTACATTTAAGATAAGCCCTATGCAGAGGTATTAAAGATACTGTTGATAGGTGGTTGGAAGCATTTAAATGACTCAGTGGTGGGAGGCGGTGTTAATCATGTAGGAAATGGAAGAAGTGGGTTGGTAGTGAAACAGCTGTCAGAAGGCGTAATAATGACAGGCAGATGATTTGTTGATGTAGACATGACAATGAACCCACCCAGCTTGATAGCAGCCCACTTCATGACAGATACTGTAGTGTCTATTGTTTAAAATGACATTGTTTACTTACATTGCAACAAACTTACATTGAGACACTTAGTTTAAAACTATGTGAGATTTATGCAAAAAGTTTGTGCCACATAAACTGAGTTAAAGAAACCATCTTCATTGTTTGAGGGCAAAGGTTTTGACTTTAGGCTTAGTGTGTTCCCGGAATGTCAGCATAAACAATAAAGGTTCTGTTTGTTTTATTAGGTTTAAAGCATTTTTAAAACATTAATGTGCAATTTTGTGTCTAGCCTATATTCAATCTTTAGGTCTCATTTACTAAATAAATGCAGAAATAAAGATTTTCAATGATGGTTTAAGGCACTTTTCAATTGGTCAGCGAGACCAGCTGGCCGATCGCCTTAACTAGCTACACGACAGCTTGTCCAGGTGGGGAGACCAACTATGCCAGCTTAAACCAATTAAGAGCAACAAAGACTGTAAGGCTGGTGGTACTTTGTTTAGTACCGGCCAAGGTGTTGAGCTACATCTCTACACCTCTCTTTATTCCAATTCATTCATTCATTCATTCATTCAACAGTTCATTCATTAGTTGTCCTTAAACCTTGTGTTCTTCTGAATACTTCACATGCGAAACCTTAACATTTTGTTTTTCCTTTCTAGCATCTAGTAATATGAGTAAATACATTTACCATTCTGACTTGTGTTTCTATGGCAACTACAGTCAGTCGTTGACAGTCAACAATACTACATTTTAAATGATCCCTCAATTAACAAGTTAAATTGGACGACTACTAGGTTCCTTAAGCATTAACACATCTTACTAAGCAGTGTTTTTGTTTTGTGGCATGACATCTCAATGAAGATGAGAATGACATTTGAGAGCTTGGGCAAAAGAGAAGATCAGCAGTGGATTACTTTGTTCTTTACACAAAGCAACTGCATACCTGCATATGTCTTAAATATAGCACACAAGCCATGTGAACTACTTTCTGGAGTTTAAGTTATATAATGGAAACTAAATGCATGAGGATTCATTTTAAATTATCCTTTTGTAGTCCTTGATTAAAAAAACAGCATATTGGAATGAGAAATTAGGTGTTTTTTGGGGGTGGGGACTTTTCAATGTACCGTCAGGTGCTGTTTTATCTTCCTCTTTAGACACTGTTATGATGGCCATACCCAACCCCCATCCACACCACTGTAGCCCACAGAATATAATGATGGCTGGGATGGAACAGACAGGAAGTGATTGAGGGGTCTACGCTCCAGTAGAGGAATAGGGGAGTGTGTCCTGTGAATGAAACAGACCCTTCATCCTCCTCCTCCTCAGATTGCTTCTTTTGTGTGTCTCCAGAGTTGGTGCTTTGCGATAAGGGTTCTTTTTGAGTGCGGTTTGATATTTCTGTGAGAATTAATTTCCATTGAGCCATCCTCAGGGAACGCCTGATGCCTTTGCAATGAATGCTCGTGGGGGAGTTTGTGCAGTTGGCCAGGTTGCCCAGCAGACCAGGCAACAAAGTGTCAGAACCGCTTTTGGTGCTTTTGTCTGAAGGACAGTCCACTATTCAGCAAGACAAATGGCACAATGGATCTGTGGGTGTGTGAGGAACGCTGTCCCTATTCAAATGTTTCATGCAAGCAATTATAAAATGTATGTAAACATGACAGTCACCTGAGATACATAGAAAAGAGATTGTCTGGCTATCCAATAGGGAGACACTAAATATTTGTTCGTGACAAAGTCGCTACATTGTTTTCCTCATCTTATAAGTTGTTAAATGCTAAATGCTTAAATGTAAATAATTAAACCAGGCGATAATGGTTTAGCTAAACATTTATGCTATATGAGAATAAAATAGAGCAAAACCTATGACAGCTTATGTGATGTGTAATGCAATTTTGTGCAATCACCTAGAAGGAAAATACTGTCATAATTTGAGGTCTTTCTTTAGCTTTGCACTCTCAGTTGGACTGTAATGGCAATTCTCACATGAATCGTCTCTAGTTAAGCATGATTTCATGTGTCTTTATGAATGTAGGTCACATTTTAGCTAGTCTCGCATTCCCATAATTTTACATCTGGTCCACATTGCAGCTTATTCTGATAATATCTGCACCTCAATTCTTTGTTTATTGTTAACAAATTAATTTAGCATAACAAACCATCATGTATGACATTATTGCATACACTCAAAAAATAGGTTGTTGGTGTAACTTAATAAAAGGATGACACCCCTTTTCACTTATCAGAACTTAAACTGGGTGAATTGTACAGAGAAGTAAATATTAATTTCATTCTGCTTATTTTGTTACTTTTACCTGCAAATAATTCATTTGTGTTGGTCCAATTAACTTTAGCTGCTTCAGCAGGGCAAGCATTTAAAAATAAACATACCTTTATTATTTTATCATGTTTAATGAATGTTGTGGGATATGAAGCACCAGAAAGCTGTTTACTGCACTGGTATTAAGCACAGAGTTCTTTACTCATTGAGTAAAGCAGCGTACTTGCAAGAATTCAAAATAACACACCTGTCTTCAACCTAAGTGAAACCTGTACGCTTTAGCATATTGGTAACTTCTTAAACTCATACATAACAGATAACTGCAATTATTACAGAACAATAAACACTAACATGTCTCCTTATCTTTCATCTTGCTGAAAAACACAAAAATAGCACTCAATTTCATTATCTAGTTCCATAAAAAGCATACTGGGTGACTGAAAATAAAACGCAAGTTGCTTGAACACAATAATATTAAGTTGACATTCAAAAATTGTGATGTGATACATTGTTTAAGTTTAAATAAATTGAACGAGGAGCAATTCTTTTTTTAAGGTGTATGTCACCCGTCAGGTTTGAAGCCCTCTGTGGAATTCTGTTTGGATCTCCAGGTGGAAGCTTCTTAAATGCGCTCGATCTTCAACGGTCTCCCTTTATTTTCATTCCTGTCAAACTCGATGTGGTCACTACATGATACAAGAGCTACTGTGCAATTGTACCAAAGGCACTGTGTTTCCACTGTGTTGTCTGACAATAGCAGATTTCTTATTGGATGGTATAGATGTCATAATATGTCAAACTATGATGAAGCTACAAAAATCTGAAGGATTGTTCAACCGAAATTAAAATTCCGTCAACATTTACTGTGTCATTTACCATGTTCAGCCTTTGATATAATAAAAGCATAATGCTCATGCAAGAAAGTTCCATTTAATTTCTGTGCTATTTTTCAAGTTTTTTGCGAGCTGTAATAGTTATAATTTATTATTTTCTAAAAAGCTTGCCCTGCTGTCGTAGCTCTCAAATCAATCAAGACTTTTAGTAAATAATGAATAATTGCATAATCAAAAAGGCAGCACAAACTTTCTTCGAAACATCTAGAAATTAAAACAAGGGTTTTTCCTGGCATGAGATAAATGGTTACTGAATTTTGAACTATTCGTTGGTTATATCAGCTGACAGTATCACACATTTTATAGCACATAAAATCATGCAAGAACAGAAAAGCGTTAATGATTATTGATTTATTTGAACATACAGCTGATAAATGACTTGCTTCTTCGGTAGGATGGTGATTTTATAATGATTAATTACATTTTTTGTCTGTGCCGTCAGTAAGAGAATTTAATAGGATTTTTTATGGACTCATTTGTAAGCCGTTCGAGCAACTCTGTGCTTTCCCCCACTGGTGCGGACTGCAGCACAGGAACGTTGCTCTGAACATGGTGTGTTGAATATTTTTGAGAGTGAGGAAATGACAGCTTCATCGAAAAACTCTTCTCACCCAGTCTGTGGGCCCTGCTGGTAAAAAACAGCCCTGCTTCACACACGCACATAAGTGAAAATTACACGTCTAGAATCATCCATACTAGCTGCAGTGTGTGAAGCTGCACCAGGTTGTGTTTAATTCACCATTGCCATTTCCCATATTATGTGAGGTGGATTGCGATGTTGATGCCTGGTGTAGTCACATCGTTAGCAATATTAGCGCTTCATATGTTAGACGTCTCTATTAAGGCAATAGTTTAATAAAGCAGTAAGTCAAAAGAGGCCATGCATTGCAGTGATTGTGACCATTGGTGCAAAGAGTTTTTTAGGAGAACGTGGTGTAAAGTAAAATTCTTTAACTGTGGTAAAATCATTGTTATGTGTGGGTGAACACTGATCTGGGCAGACTAGTGTGGGAAATAGGTTGTTCCTGAGTAAACTAGGTCTATAAAAAAATACAAGGGCTTGGAGGTTATTTTGGAGTTGCAGTCAAATGTAAATCAAGCTTAGGTTTCATCTTTTTGGAACACTAAGGTGCTATTGTTGTCTCAGTTTGTTTACATAAATATTCTAAATTCCTCTGTGCAATCGTTTCAGTAATATCATGGACCTCTTGTATTATTAGTATATATCCTTATAAACCCAAACAATAGGATTTGTGTGAGGAACTGAATGAAATTTAATTTGGTATTCACTGATTAGTGATCATGTGTTGTTTTAATAATATTTGTTTGCTTGTCTGCTTTTCTAAAAATGTTTTTGCAGAACTGTTTTGTACAGAACTTCTCTGCAAAACCTACAATACAAGCGCTACACTGAGTGCTATTCCACTGTACTTTTACAGCTAGGAAGTTCTGACCTTCTTAGATGAAAGCAATACAGCATTCACCCCCAGGCAGGTTATTTTATGTATTATATTTTGGGCTAGGTAATAGCAGGAGTTTTAAATACCTTCATTAATATTGTTTGCAGTATGTGTGGAGGAGGGACTGTAATTGATCATTGACATTTTCCGAGATGTAGGCAATAGATTTGAATTGTCTAGCTGTCGAAAGCCCTTTTTAAAGATGATCTCAATTAATGTCAAATGAAGAGACCCAACAGTGAACATTTCTGATGTGTTTTCAGGCCTGTCTGTACCCTGCTGGATGTGACATGCAGTGAGTATTAACAGACATACAAACAGATGTCATTGACATAATGGAATTTAGATTTTCTGTAAATCAACATCAGTCAGCCCAACATTTTAACGGGACACGGGGCAGAAATACACAGGTTTGGCCTAACAATAGTACAGCACAAAGACCAACATCAGACGCTGCCAATCACAAGTTTGTGTATTATCATTTGTTTGCATTCATTTATAGTTACGTTTACTTAAGAGAGGTTAAACAGGAATAGGATGTTTATTAGCAGCAGTGAATGGCCATCTTGGGTAGCATTGTTATAATTGTTTTTTCTGTCTGCTTCTGTTTTGAAATGCATTCATAGAAATGCAAAGTTTATGTTTTCACATTGATTTTTGTTTGACAGATTAATTTTACCCACGTTATTGTAGATAATATTTAATAGATTTCAGACAGGGATCTAATCATTAAGAATTTAACGATTCTGGTTTATCCGTTTAATTTTAACCATCCAATTCTATTTAATGGTATAATGTCTACACAACTTGGATCACCAGACTGAATGACTGCTTTCTAAAATTATATTTCAGTCAATTAAAAATGAGACTTTTATTTCACAAATCAAGATCCAACCAGTGAATTGAGTGACTTGACAGATTGCAGTTGATTACTTATTAATTTGAGATTTTTTGTTTTAATAAGGAGAACCAGCTCTCAAGTCATTCGTTTGGGGGGCAGAGGACACTAATCATAGTGTTTGTTAGTTGTTGCATGCATTAGCAAAATAGCACAAAAACTTTCTTTATTATTCTTATTTTACAGTGCCCAGTTTTTCACTTCATATTCAAATGCAGTGAATTAAGTAGGGAACTCGTCACTGCATCTGGTTTGATGCTATGTGGAAGACCTTTGGTGTGACCGGTGTCTGAATCTCATGTCTAATTCTGGCCACGTCACATTGCTTGGGTGAAGAACATGCATGCTCAGTTTCAAGGGATTAGGTCCCACTGCTGCAGAGGCACGGTGGAGACTCTTCTCGCTGGGTCTTGCTCCCCTGCTGAAGGAGGGCACGATCCGCTGAGTAAAAGGAATCTCTTGTCGGTGTTCTCTGATCTGCCATATATGATCCTGCTGCCAGTGAGTCAAGATACACAGGATGTGGGGAGTCAAGATTCTGGATGAGCTTTTCCAGCTTGCCTTCATTGCTCATGGCCGGCTCGACAAACGAGTCCTGGCTGGTCATGTCTGGAAGCTCCTGTGAGCCCGAGCTGAGGTGGAGTGATCACGGAATAAGCTGTAATGTAAAGTAAATACAAGAGCACAGCCATGTGGGGATGCCTTCCAGTAATTAAAGTGGCCAGAGCTTCGTCCCTGCAGGCTCTGCCAGGTGGATTACTTTAGGTCTCATCACGTCTGAATGGCAGAACATATGCAACAGAAGGTCAGGCTGGTGCTGCGCCGCCTACGATGGCCATATTAAAAGCATACTAAGCCGATCTGCTTAAGGACATGGATCAAGAGGAGGGGCTTTCACCTGACATGGTGGCTGAGCTGCCCTCTCTATAGATTAAACTCTATTGAGAATAGCTATGCTGAGGAACCATAGCTCATTACTGGTGAGCACCCAGCGAGCTGGTGGTTTGTTGGGTATAGCCTCAGTCTCGCTATAGCCTCAGTCTCGCTCCAAGTTAGAGCTGTGGCTCTTGCAATTAATGTCTTTTCATGCCAGGCTTAAGCCAGTTATACTCTATCACTAGACTGAGGGACCCGGGAGCCCCACCTTGATTTTTGATCCTTTAGGATGTGTACAGAGTAGTCCTCATATTGCTATAGTGAGTCCTCTGCCCTCCCTACAGCAGGATGATGGTAGAGTAGTACTCTACTTCCATTTAGAGGTCAGCCTAGCCTTGGCTCAGTGGTAGGCTTCAATGGTATGCTAACACTAGCCCGGGAGACCTGTGTTTGAATCCCACATTGAACCCCTCCTTGTGTATGTAGTGTAAAACATTTTTAGCAGGCCTCTGTTTAGGTGATGATGGGGGTTTGGAAGGTCCTTGCTTCTCCATTCTGTGTATGGACCCATCTAGATGTTGGGTGTGACTTGCACCTTCACTACAGAGGGTCCTCCAATCAGAAGTGTTATTGCATTCTGCCTATGGTGATTGTGCTTCAGCACGGATTTTGCATTCCCCATAGCACTAAACCAGATGCAGTGTTAAGTTCCCTCAAAAGGAACATCACTTGGTTACGTATGTAACCCTGGTTCCCTGAGAAAGGGAATGAGACACTGCGTCTTCTGCGTTTATGTTTACTTCAGACAAAGACGTTAATGACATGCTCTACAGGTTCCCTAATATACTCGTAGGTGCCTTTGATATGTGTCAAGCACTGAGGTGGGCCAATTAGATTTAGACACCAGTCACACCAAAGTCATTCCCAGTACTGTCAAACCAGACGCAGTGTTGCATTCCCCCTCAGGGAACCAAGGTACATACATAAGCAAGACATATTTTAGTACGGTTTTCTATTTGCTTAAGTGGAACAACCACAAGCGGCACTGAACACAAATAAAATCATTAAATTCCGGTATATGAAAAACAACGTAATCTTAATTTCAGCAGAACAGCACAGGTTTGAGTTTCATTATCAAAAGGGCAATTGAGCACATACAATGAAGTAACAGACAATCTATTTTAATAGCTTGTCTCAATTCACCCTTTTTTAAATGCATGTCAAACTCTCAGCTTCCTTTTCTAATTAGCAACACATTTATTTGTCAGGGCATTTATCAAACTATTTCATCGGAATGTTCTCCAAGCCAATTAGCTTCCGTTAACCTACTGTGCCTTGTGTTTTATCCAAGCATCATAGTTTCAAATATCGGTCATCACTGGCGCCATCCCTAGTAAATATAAAGCCCTAGTAATCAACACATCTTGCCTCAAAATGTCCCTTTGTTAATTGTACCCATATTAAGATCATTGCAGGCTTGTTACTTGTCAGGCCCACCACTGTTTTCTGCATATTAATTACCTATTAGCCTTTGCACAATGTATTAAGACGTAGACAGACACCCTGCCACTGTTAGCAGTAATCATCTCCGCATCCCAATGAGATGTTGCAGTCAAGCATGTCGAAATCAAATGCATTTGAGATGCAGCGAGGCCACAGTGCACTGGAGTGGTCTGATTTTTAAATTTCACGCCGACTGTTTCGCTTGGAAGTATTGTGAGATCATATTTAGCATCTGCCATTATTTGGTGGGCCGTTGTTAGCGTTTGATTGATGTGATGCAACAGAATTCGGAGTAAAGTGAATGTCTGGAGATGGTTTATGCCTGCGGCTGTGGAGATGTAATGGAGCAGATCTCAATTGGCCTGACATGGTTGACTGGTAAAGTGTTTGGCTGTATGTGTATAAATAGAGAATTACAGCATCTGACCTAAGATCAAGTCATGTAGCAGTATTTTTCTTAAGTGAGTTACTAGAGTTTTTCCAGAATAAAAAACAAAGTAAACAAAATGCTTCACATTTGTAAAGGAGCACATTTGTAACCCACTCTACCTCCTAAAATGTGATATTTAGCCAGAGTAAAAAAAGGATATTTATTGATATGAAGCAGGACGGGACTTGATACATCAGAAATTGATTGGATCATAAAAAGTGGGAGTTCCATATCAGAATGGAGTCTTGAAAGTCTACTGTACACTACTGTACACATTTTTGAGGAGGTTGAAGGTTTCCCCTCTAAAGCATTTTGATAACTGTGTTAAATACATAGTAATTTGTTTGTACTAAATGTAGTAAAGATTACACCAACAATAACAATTATAGTTAACATCAACTATGCATGGCCTAGGTGACTTCAGGTGTAAAGGAAAATCATTCCAAGAGTTAAGCAAGTTCTCCCATATTTTGATAAATAGTTCACAAAGTAGTAATTTTAGGATTTAAACCTACCCCCTTACAGTTAATAGCCTATAGATCTATTAAGTCAAAATGCAAAGCATGTCAGCAAGTTAATGATGAAACAAAAGAACAAAATGAAAGTATTTGTCAGTTTCACAGGCTACACATACATTTGCTATGACATATTTGGCTCTCAGAGGTGATGACTGAGTTCCCACCCAGTTGAAAAGTGATAAGAGTGTGTGTGCTGAAGAGTGTGTTCCTGTGTGTGTGTGTGTGTGTGTCAGAATTGAAGAGGTTGGTGACAGTGATGAATTGTGCATGTAAGCAGGTCTTATTGAGAGTTAACATCCTGGGGATATGGTCTGTGAGCGCCTGTCTTTTCAGCTACCTAGAAGCTTGTTTTCCTAAAATCTGCCAAGAGTATATTCCCAAAGATACTGTCTGACTTTCTAATATGTGTATAATTAAAATATAATTGATTAAAACAAAAAAAATAAAGCAAATGATCTGTTCTAAAATGATATAAGGTTACAAATGACTGTCCATGTTTATACATCAGTGACATATATTAAGTGATTAGAAACTGGTCCATGTAGTCGCCTGGTGTAAGGTAACAAGAAAGCAGTAGGCAAGACACTTCTGTTCCTAAACACTAGAAATAATGATATAATGAAATTTTTTTAATATCTGCTTTATTATGTTGCTACTGCTAACTGCTAACAAATTATAAACACAAATCAATAACATAATATAATATAATAACATAATAATATTTTCAGATCAGAAATCAATACAAAGACACTCAATTGCTTCCAAACATAGTCATCTATGCTGAATCAGTAGAATAAAATTGACCCAAAAGCTTTTTGGTCATATGACAAAAGGTATTATCATTGTTTACTGTCATCTAATGTGGAATGACAAGAGTCTGTGAAGGTGAATTAGTCACTTTTGAAAGCACATTAAGACTAACATTTTATTACATTTGTGCATTTGGCAGATGCTCACTAAAGGTGCATTTTATCACCTTGAATGAGCTTCTGTTTGGGTGTTCCCCGCAGCTAAACCCATGTCCCTGGCATTGTTAATCCTATTGTCTACCAGTTGTGCTAACGGATCAAGAAGTTTATGAGGAAATCTCTTGAAATAAAAATAAAAACAAATAAACAAAATAAATATACTTGCATTAGCCATTTTGTTAACAGAGTGCAATACTTTCTTTTATGGAAGCTTTTGCCCAGTTCATAACATAATTTCATGAAATATGCATTTTTAGATACCATTAAACACCATTTCTGTGCAAATGGAGCGGGCCAGAACAAATGCATACTTGTCTAGTGACTTCATTATGTAGATAAACTGTTGAATTCTCCTGTCACGTGAGGTTTGTTCATTTAATACAGAGTTGTATGGCCGAACGATTACACACCAGCCCTGCATGTAATGCAATCAGCAGCTCATACAAGCCTCATTAGTGCCGCCCAGCTCTGGCCCTTTATTTAATCAAAACTCCCTGTTTTTGTTAAGATGGGCTTTCATATCATAATGTTGCGTGTCATTTGTGGTGATTATAATGCGTGGAGTGATGCGTGGAAAATGTATTTTGCCATGTTGTGATCTGTATCTGTCAGCTGGGCATCTCTTCTAAATGGATCGTGGTCAAATGACAAATTGTTTAATAAAGTGGTTCATGAGAGCTGGCAAGAGGCATTTCACAGTGAATCAACTTTCTGAGATCAATTCCTCAAGATCTCAACAGCTACATTTGTCTCCATTCCTAAATAAATTGTGGCATTCAGGCTTTGGGAAGAAGAATTGTAGAATACAAAAACTGTTTTAATTCATGTTCTCCGTCCAGAACAGACTTGTTGTGATTATGCAGGACAATGGCAACAATATATAATATATATAATATAAAGTGGGGTACCACGTTTTATTTAACAGCGTCTTTGTTACACATTACATGTACTTACTATAGTAATAACAGTTAAAATGCAGCTAACCCTAAACCTAGTAACATAGTAGCTTTTAAATACTTGCTCATGTGACCTCTTACATCACAGTTTACTTTATACAGTGTATCGCAACCTGAAAGTGAAAATCGCTTTAAGTGCTTCTTTGTGATTGGCTACATGGTTTGTTTGTTTTAAATAAATTATATGTATTACCTTTCCTGGTCTAGGTATTTACTGTTATATACACAGATATAAAAGTGAAAAGCTCTGACCACTTTAGATAATCACAACGGTGAGCTTGTACATTATAACGGTTTAAGGCATTTCTCAGCAGGACGCAAGTTAATGGTGATTGCAGGGTCACTCAGAGCTGTGTATCATTTCAACCGAAGCACAGCTATGAAATTACATTAGGACAAGTGCAGTTATGACGGGACAATTTAAGACATTAAATGCAAAACAATGGTTTAAATTTTTAATTGAAACAACTAAAAAATATTGGTTGTGCAAACCGTGTTTGGCAAGTCATGCAGACAACAAAAGTGATGAAGCACTTATGCTTTTAGATCAGGTAATTTGGCAGCTGATAAAGAGAAAATTGACACTGATTAACAAAGCCATCAGGCCACAGAAAACCATATTTTCATAAATGATCTAGAAATTCCAGCATGAGTTAGAAATGTCAATCATTTACTGCGTATTTGGTAGATTTTAGTATCGCAGGAAAACTTAAAGTCAGCATTTACATGCATGACCCCCACACCAATTATAACATGCAAAATTTACTGTAAGCTCATAAAAATCCCTTAAACTATTTTTCTTTATTTAGGTAAACTTCATAAATGGTTAAGCAAAACCTGATTTTTGTCAGTTACCCGGATCTGAGCTGACTGTAAACTCTGACTGTATTCTGGTGTGTCCACACAGATGAATTCCCAGTATATTCCCAGTTTAACAGGATTTATGTTCTATTTAGACGATGTTACAATGAAAATGTTTTGAATGTGCAAAATATTTTATTTGGGCTTCAGGAGAAAAACACTGCTATCAATGTGAAGAATATGGTCTATTTAATGAGTGTAATGTTAAGTGATATTATATAGTTGTGTTGTACATTAGCTGCCTGTCTGTTCAGCAGCTTGGCTTGCTCTCAGCGCAGGTTGAATTCACCGTGCACCTCTGCTGTCTGCCTCTTAGTGCACACCAGGGAGGCTGTAATTAATGTCTTTGTGTGCACTTTGGACTGCCGAGGCCATTGATAATTTATCTCTCTCTTTCTTTCTCCATGGCAATACATTATCTAAATGTGTTTCACGCTGACAGAGTGTTTGTGGTGCATAAGCACCTGTCCTGAATTGAGGAACGTTAGAGTAGTTACACGTACACAATCTACAGATTTACACGTGGAACACTTTCTGGTGTAATGCGTTTAACTGTCATTTTTATACTCTCAGGGTATGCTGTTGAATTAGACGCTTGACGAGTGCAATTCAACATAAACAAGATTTTAAAGTCATACCATCAGGTTGTTCCAAAACAGAAACGTACAATGAAAGCATATTGTGACCAATCAAGCTCCAAAAATGACAATAACATGGTCTGACAGAGTCATGACTCATCCATAAGACTCACCATTTTTATTTCTTATTTATTTGGTTTATTGTCATTTTGAAATATATTCACGGGTGTCTGATTCACTTGTCTTATGCTGCCATGCTCCATAAACTACTAAATAAAACACAGGCCATACCACTCATGTGCTATCCACCTTTCCCCCACATCTTCATGGAGGGTGCCATCATAGTGTCTTCCTATAGGATGCTTCACACTTCTGTTTAGTGTTTGTTATCAGCTAGTAAAGGTTACTGATGATGGTGAACCGTTAAATGTCTGGAAGAGTTTGTGCCATTAAAGGCTATCACAGCAGCTACAGAAAGCTGTTACGACCACCAGTCAACAACAAAAGCTGAATGCAAATGCCATTTTAAAGACAGCTCTGTCATATATCACCGGCCACTGCATATAGAATACCACAGCCCTTTTAAATAATCACAACATATTGTTTACTTTATTTACTTTACTGTAATTCATTGTTTTCATTGTTATTCATTCATTAACATCATCTAAGTCGAAGCTTGGAAAATTAAAGTCATTTGTGACATCAAACCTGGTACATCTTATGTTATTTCAAAAAGGAACAGAACTGCAGACCTGGGTAAAAGGAATAATCAGCTCAGGTTTGGTTCTTATTTCTTAAAGTTATCAGATTAGCTTCAGAAGATTTAGTGTGTTTTAAAGTGCGTGTGGTGCTTTAACAGCTTTATGGTGTTGTAAAATGAAGCGTGATTCCTAAACATATCAATTACTAATAATTCAGGTTTTAAATAGGCAATTACGTGCATTTGTAAAAACACTGAAAGACATTTTGGGTCGATTGCAAGAATTAAAACAGGAAGTATAAATTAATTAAACACTGAGCATCAGTGAGCTATTGATAAAAGCGCGTGTTCTTTTTAATTTAGTTGTTGACTGGTTTGACTTGAATGACTAGATTTTCTCATCAGCTGTGGGTAGTAGTACAAAGGCACTAATCGATTGCATTAGTAAAGTAATCACCTCTGCATTGAGCTTGATATCTCATTTCTTTTACAGTGTGTAAGCCGGGCTTTTACCGATCAGCTCTTCAGACCAAAAGCTGCAGTAAATGTCCCCCAAGAAGCTTCACCACAGTGGAAGCATCTACTTCCTGTCAGTGTGAGACGGGATACTACAGGACTGAATCTGACCCTGCTAACATGGCCTGCACAAGTAAATCCTCCCTTAATTCTCCATTCACAATTCCCACTAACATGACCATAAAACAACCCATATATATTTACAAATAAGGACCTTTCATAGAAAATAAACTGAGCATGAATGAATGATTTCTTTCCATAATTAACTGATTGGGTAGTGAAAAGAAGTTGTGAGGATCCCAGCCAAACAAAAGTTGTTTCAAACGTTGTGTCAAACACTATAAGAAAGGAACAAGTTAAGAAAATCTTAAGAAAGTAGTTAGGGTCAAATTTGTTTACTTTAGTGGCAGGTCTGTTAAACCACATTTTTTCAAGAACAATTTTTGACATAACTGCTCATTTTGTAAATTTTTATCTTGCAGAGCCCCCCTCTGCCCCTCGTAATGCCATTTCCAACGTAAACGAGACCAGTGTTTTCCTGGAGTGGAGCGCCCCAGAGGAGGCGGGTGGGAGGAAGGACATCAACTACAACATCCTGTGCAGGAAGATCAGTGCAGACCCGGGCCATTATGAGCCATGTGGCAGTCATGTGCGCTTCCTCCCCCAACGGACGGGTCTGAGAAACACCTCTGTCATGGTTGTGGACCTTCTGGCTCACACTAACTACACCTTCGAGGTGGAGGCTGTAAATGGGGTTTCCGAACTAACTGCCCCTTCGCGCCAATACGTCTCACTTAATGTCACCACCAACCAAGCAGGTGAGTGGATTCCTTCCTTTGGAACTGTTCCCATTACATTAACATAAAACGATAATTGCATTGCGTTGAATGTTCATAATGTGAAATACTAATAAGTGGGAGAACATTCAGTGAGGAATTTTGTAACGCAGGATTTGTTTTTGTCCCTTAGGATTTGATTGGATATTTAAAAGTGGCCACTGAATCACTAATTCATCTAACCCAGTGGAAGGTTTTGTCACTCAAAAGTTGCTCTATCATTGTTTAGGAGACTTAATGAAGTTCTTGTTAAAATATAAAACTTGTGATAGATGTTTTAACTAAAAGCTTTTAGGAGGACACAAATGAAATGATTGTAGACGTGCAGTAAAGCTATAAAGAATGTGAACCTACGTCACACTGCAGTGCATGTTTGGGTGGTGCCACCATCTTAGGAGGATCGCCCTCTGTTGTAGATACTGTAATTAATATAGATACCTGCTTACCGTTTGTTTTATTTTAGCCTTGAAATTAAATCTGTTTGTGTTTTTCTCGGTATCATTTGCAGGAAAGAATTTGATGAGAAATATATGAGCTCAAACAGAGAGATTTAGGGAAGTCTGAGCACAGTTTGAGACATTGTTGAAAGCTCTAGGGGTGTAACCACACTAGGCACGGTTGCCTTGAACTGTGCGCAAGCGCCATTGTCCCCACTCCTCCGCTGGCCTGCACTCACACTTGCACTTAAAGTTCAGAGCCAGATCACGCTTATGTCATTTACAATGCAAATGTAGTTTTGAAGAAAAGCACTTTCACTAATACACTACCTAAAAGGTTTATCGTTTGTGCCACATAGCAATTTTCACTTGATTGTACAGCACATGACTTAATGGAGAAATTTGCAGCTTTACTCGCAAACTACAATTTCTGTTTATCAACAAGGTGAGAACCAGACCTGGTATAAACCTAAATATACTCTAATGAATTAAATTAATTGAAAAGTGTACTATCCAAGTAGTAATAGAAGCTGTTTGTTGTCGTAATGATGAGTAGCTGTTCTGTGCTCTGGCACGGGTAGCGATCACACTATATGCCAATGTGAATATATGTACTATATGCATGTGAGCCCAGTCGAACCATGCTCTGGCCTGCTTGAAGAGGTGAGGTTAAATGAACCACACCTAAGCATGGTCAAACAAGTTCAGGGTGCCTAGTGTGAGTACACCCTAAAAGAGACACATGACTGGGGTATTACTCTTTCGGGGAATGGTTTCCATTTAGTCCTCACCTAATCCCATTGCTGTCAAGGAGATTAGATTACAGAGACTGCATTGTGATTTTTCTTTAACAACTCTGGTTAAACACACTGCAACCAAATGCTTCTTAACTACACTATTCGGCAATACAATTATTAAAATAAACTTCATTAAAAAATAAAAGCATTTATCTTATGAAGTTTTCGTTTTCAAGTGAATATAACTTGTTGTGAGGATGTTTAAGTGTTTTGCTCCAGATTTTTTATTCATAAGTGTTTATAACTGTACCGTTTTCTATGGTTGCCATGTGACTTCTGGGTTACCTTACCCTAAATCCCTTTCAAAGCAGCGGTACCTCTCCTGACTGCTATTGACTTTTCATTAAGCTAATGATGACCCTAGTGGACACTGAAGAGTAATCTGCTTTATCTGGAAGAGGGTCTGTAATTGCTTGGGATTGCCTAGAGACAGAGGGGAAGGAGTCTGTGTGTAGTGTGTGCTGTGGAAGTGTTGGTGTTGATAAGGCACTTTCGAAATGAGGGATCTTGTGTGAGGTTGTAGTAGAATACTGAGCGTTTTGCCTCGGTGGCCATGATAATCCATTTGGTCCATGTGTCAAGTAGTGGTCATGTTTTCTGTGAACTGGATGGCTGGAGGCTAAGTATGGGTTTAGCTAGAGTTCTGAGACTGGACACGCTCACAAAGGTGCTTGACTTTCTGAACCTGAATCGGTTTTGAAAGATCGAGGTGAAATATAGGGTTCCTCTCTGTCGACTGAGTGAACATCACTTTCCTATTATCTGCTTTTGTTGTCCGCTGTTTAATCTATAATCCATTCAGGATTTTATTTTGGCATATTTTCATGGCCTCATCACACAGTATACAATATGTTCTATATATTTGATAAAATACTAAACTTACAATTTTTGGAAATTAGTTACTTTTATCACAATCTAACAATGCATTAATCATAGCAGTGAAGGTTAAAGGTGAAGGTTTAAAAGTGAAGTTTTTTTTAATTACAACAAAAATATAGTTACAGAATTCAGAAGGTATTCCAATAACAAGAATGACCCATCCAGCAAATGAAAAGAAGGCTTGTGAGAGCATTGCCCAATAAAGTTCTTCATTTCTGTACTGAATGCAGTGACCATTAAAGGTACAGTAAACGCATCAAAAACCCTAAAACACAAATGACCGCTATTAAAAATCACATCCAGGCCTGCATCACTGTGCTGCAATAACCCACCCAGCTGTTCCAGGAACAGCTAAAACATTTGCTTCAACTTCCCTCTTCACGTAATCAATTACCCTAAACTCCAAAGCCTTTGTATGTAACCTGTACATACAATTGCTGCATGCTAATTTAGGGAGAAATATTTAACATAATATTTGCACCTATTTCTGTGCCAATACGTCTCTGTCACAAAAGCATTGCAGATGCGGTTAAGAGGCACACAGAAACAGTCTTAGGGTGCTCGTTTTTTTCTGGGACTATGGGGGTACAGTATTTTCCCCCTAAAGAGATTTAACATCTGCTCAGCTCATTAAGCTACCCTCAGATCAACAGAGAAATTATCCTCTTTAAAACACTATTAATTATGACAAGCAAAATGATAATTAGTGCAGCACAAGACAGGCTGCCACACAGAGTCGACAAAGCTTGTGTGCAGAGCACGTTAACGCGCATCTTCACAAAAACATCGATGATATAAATTCTGTTTTTACTTTAAAAGTGGTGAGATTTTTAAAACCGGGACCTGATTGCGTAGGTTGATCAAATGCTCACTAATTTTTCAGCGTTTTAAGTGAGCTGCATTTCAAAACAGACTGAATAGTTTGCAGGTGCAAGTGATTAGCGCTTTGCATTGGCGTGCCTGTGAAGTGCTTTCTCTGATAAATGTCTACAGACTCATGAGTGGAGGCATTGGTGTAGCTTTTGGGTGGAATTATTTTGTGAGCTTTTGATATTTGCTCATTGAGAGCTAAGTTTTGGTCTAAAAAGAGTTGTGACACTAAGTGTTCTCAAACCCTCTTAGCAAAGCTCTTCTGGCAAACGGCTGTGAGCACTTGCACTCCACTAATCTCAGCACATCCGCTAGTGGATCATTTGACTTGAAAGAGGCTTTGCAGATGGTGACCTGATCAATCATATTAATAAGTCCCTTAATGGCATTTCTTCAGTCTATGTAACCTTAATAGTTATATTTTAATCTGTGATACATTTTTAACTGTAATATAAGATTGTAGGCTACTGATAAAGCTTTGTACCTTGTCACTTTCCAATAAATTGGCGATAGTTTGTATAATTGTATTATTTCTTGGTGTTATTTACAGTACGAGCAAGCAAATTCAGAGTAAATCTGTACATCTGTGGTCTTGTATAGGGACATATGTTGTATCTAAAAGGGCAGATGTGTTTGGCAGATACTTAAGAGTGTATTGCATAGCTCATAGTTCTAAGCCCACGCCTCTGGCTGGCATAGGCATCTGTTGGCAGAAGCTATATCTTAGGCCTAGATTTGGCTGATGGGTTGCTTGACTCTGCCAGGTCTTTTTCATCTTGTTCCTCAGCAGGGCTCCCCAAACAACACTTGTTTACAAACACATGGCCTGTCGAGATCTTTGCGTTGGCAGTCATTCGGGGCCGGCATGAAGAAGATGACCTTTCTTACCCAGATGAAAACCACCGACCCAGCATGCTAACTTAAAATAAATTACATGCAAATATTTGCTTGGAAGATTTCCCAAGCACAAGAAACAATATTGCCTGCAGTGATTGTTATACCACCAGAAGTGATTCATTTTTTTGACACTGTCCACGCCAAGCTAGTCACTTGCTTGACAAGTGCAATTAACTAGGCGAAAGACTGCATGAAAAAGACGAAAATAGATCGCTTACACAAGTTCAGTGTGGAAGTAGTGACATCTCTTGCTGTTTGGCATTAGCAATTCCACGGCTGGCACAGATACCAAAAGTTTCCGAGCTAGCAGATTCTCACACTTGATGAAGGCAACACTTCCTATTTGGAGGCATGAATCAGAGTGCAATCATCACACTTTCTCTGACACGTTTCCTAGAGAATTCTGCCGTTCCATCTGTTAATGAACTGAGAGGCGGCGCTCTGATGGGTCCTTTGCTCTGTGGGTTGTCATTGGTGACAAGACTGTTAAAGACTTTATTACCGTTTGCATTTTACCACCTTGTCCTGACAATATTTGTTTTTGGAATAGTCATTGGAAAAAGCAGGAATTATCGAATGTAAAGTGGCGTGCTGGCCAAGTATGGTGACCCATAGGTAAGTCCAACTCTCTAACCAGTAGACCACTGGTTACTCCCCCTCAGCTGTATTAGGTTGGCCAGTTTGTAACGCTGCAAAGTCAAATATGGCGGTGAAATTTTACAAAGAGGGACATTTTGTTGCATTCTTGCGTCCTGTAGAGCTTGGGAAACGCATTGCATTGTAGGTAGTGGGCGCCATGTTTTTGGACATGCTCATCATGATATTAGTACACAGCTGACAAAGAGATTACTTATAGCTTTGTTATCTGTGTTCGTAATCCTTGAATGTTATGTCTTACACCTGTTATATTTGCACACAGAGCTCAAAAAAGTTCAGTAGGTTTTCATTTTTAAATTTCTATTTAGCTTGTTTACTTATTGCATTAAATGTCTTGTTATCTGCATTCGTAATACTTCAAGGTTACACCACTGCTTGTACCTGTTGTATGTGCATTACAGCACTGAACCTACCAGTGTCTGTGAATCTGGCTTTCAGCCGCAGTGTAGAGTGTGATGCTAAACTAGATCGGCATATTAAGATCAAGTTTTGAGGCTATTGTCCTCGACTGATGGGTTGATATTCTTGTGTGGACAGTACACAAATAAACAACAATATGCTAATAGACACCAATGCTCAAAATATATCTGTTTCTTATTAATAATAGTCAGAATAAACAATTAATGCTGTAATTAATATAGTTTATTAGTCTTAAACTAAAACCATATTTTACACAAGCATACAAACACTGACATGAATGCTTAATGACTGTCCCGTTAATGTTGTGTTGGTGTAAGGGAAAAACTTCAGTACTCAAGGGGGCAATAAAGTTACCTTTAGGTTTTCTGTTGTGATTTTCCAGGGAATTTGCTTTTAACAGAAAAAAAAAATATTAAAAATGAAAAGTGGTTGTAAAAGAACAGTTTGCTTCTCTAGGACCCCTTGCAGCAATAAAAATGCAGTGTGCACTTACACTGTGTTATAAATTGCAATTTGACACGTCTTTGAATGCAGCAATGCACAAAGACGGACTTGTGTAGCTTGCAGTGCTGCATTAACGTACCTGCATTAAACAATCTTTGGACATAACTGTAGAATATTTATGTAGAATATTTACTGTTGTCTGATAGTGGCAACTTGGTTCATTTATATAATAATATAATGCAATGCAATAATGCAATTGATTTGCAGTCCCTGAAATTGTCCTATTTTCCATCTGCATCGATCACCCTTTATTCAGCCAGAATTGAGAGCTGTAAATGCTAATGCAGCATTGTGAGAAATGTAGAATTTTGTCAATTTCAGGGGTTCAAATTCTACAATCAACAGAGAATTCTGTGAACGAAGATTCTGTGTGAGTCTACTTATATTAACAGTCACACCCCGTGATTGTTTGGTTGAAGGACCCTCTGCTGATATTTTTGTTTCATGCTATCACTAATACAGATGAAAATTCCCCAGGCTGACCTTAAGGATTATTGAAAATCAATAACTCAAAGGACCGCATCTCCCACTTGACTGAAAGTCAGACATATAACAGGCTGCCAGAGCGTTTAAGTGGCCCATCCACCCTCCACAATACCACCCTTTTCCTGTCGGCCTGTGGATCAGGTTGCCAAGTATACCGTTTCAGGCTTTTAAGATAGGAATGATTACAGTTTTGTTTGGGCAAAAGGATACAGTTACTCTTTGTTTGGGAAAGAGAGGATGAAAAAACAGATTTTTTCTTCTTTTTTATCCTGGCTTCTGTTGAGCTATTGGATCAGTGCCTGAGGGATCGTCCAGAGAACTTAAAGGCTCTTTATCTCATGGACACAGTCTGACACTTCTGTTCAAGGAATATAAAGCCAGGTTTGATTTCAGCTTTCCACATATAGAGAGATTGGGACTTTTTATGTGTTCTCATATATGTGACA